>JAYXIM010013482.1:0-42388 GCA_037575425.1 Anastrepha fraterculus | reverse complement strand
CCTAATCGATCGAATTTGCCTTGATAACTATTTGACCGTCCATATTTGTTTTCCTTTGAGTTTTTGCTTAACTATTGCCCAAATATTTTGAATAAGTTGGCATCAGGCATCTGTGAAGGACAATCCAACATTTCATTCCCGTTTTGGTGTTTTCACCCTACACACCTTCAACTTCGATGGTTGGAATCGGTGTCTTCTTGTATAATCCAAGATTGGTTAGTTCTTTCAAACATCTTCGCAGCTGTAGGTAATTACACTTTTTAGTGGATTTATTCATCAAAACTGCACTTCATTGAACCTTAACTGAATACTGAACAGTTCGTTCAAGTTGTCAATTATCTGTCAATGCCACTTTTCCTTAAAACTGCTTCAGCTTCTCGCAGCAATAAGTTCGGTTTTGTCACAAACAAATCAATGATCTTTTGGTCTTGCTTTGGAGAGGTATCTTTTTTACTTCGGTATACGTTGCCCCCATTTATTTATGAACACCATCGACTTCATCAAATATTTTGCTGCAGATACACGTGACCTTTGGACCTTCGGGGTGCGCATGGGAACACTGCGTTTTTCATACGCGGAACTCGACGTAAGCTTTCTAAATTTCTCGCAAACCTATCAAATTTCAGAACGCGTATTGACAAAAGGACACGCCTTTTTGGCAGGATTTCACTTTTTTTATAACGGAACTTTTAGTTTGAGTTTGCCGATTACGCTTCCATAAGGCAGACTGTACACAAAATTCGTCCCTAAAACAGTAAATTCTTGGTTTTATCTTGGCTATCACTCTAAAATTTTTCCAAATGCATATTGTCAAATCAGTGTACAGTAAGCCCCGTGCCACATTTACATAAATATGTTGTATTTGCATGCCAAATGAAGGAACTTACCTGAGCAAGCACAATTTACATTGGTAGGGCTTTTCGCCACTATGTATACGCAAATGTTTGGTAAGTGTGGAACTGTCCGAGAAGGATTTCTTGCACGAAGAACAACGGTAAGGTCGTTCGCCCGAATGGGTGCGCATGTGCGTGGTGACGCTGGAACTTTGTGAGAAACGTCTATCACAAATAGGACAGCGGAATGGCTTCTGCCCGGTATGTGTGCGTACATGTGCAGTTAGATTGGCGGCCTGCGAAAAGCTCTTGTTGCAATCCGGGCATCTGACAGGAATAAAATTACAAAGACAAAATGACATTGTTTCACAAAAAACCCAATTTCGGTCATACCTATAGGGCCGCTCACCCGAATGGGTTCGCAGATGTGTTTTGAGCGTGCTTGGGCGTGCGTAAGTTTTGCCACAAAGCCTGCACAGATTCGGCTTCGAATCGGAGCCCTCTTCATTACTGTCTTCATCATCGTCGTAAGGGCTTTTCGTTGGCGATGCAAAGGCAGGTAGAAGCTCTGTACCAGCGGCGAATAGGTGTCGGGATGTATCACTTGTTGGCGATGGCGAGTCCTCCTCGACAATAACGGCATCGGTGAGCGCAGGCAAAACACCAGGTGCAGGACTCTGATTCGACTGTTGCAGCGTTGGCGTTCGAAAATCTGCGGTGAATGAATAGGTTGCTGCGGGCGGGTAATGTGTGGGGCTTAACAAAGGCGGGTAGAGCACATTGACGGAGGAATTAGTATTTGGTGGCGTCCACTGCATCTGTGTGAGAAGTAATAGGAATTAGGACACTGTTTGAGTGATGTGCCATTTATTACTTTATTACTTACCTGCGAGCATTGCATTGGCACCGTACCCTCCGCGCCATAACCATGCATGGTCATATTCATGCTGACATTCACACTCATGCTGGGGTACATTGGAGGCGGTGGAGGTGGTGGGGCTCCGCTTGAGCTCATATGTTGACCGCACGTGTTGCCGACGGACGTCGACCCTGGTATCATGCCACTACTGGTTGGATCATAGTAGCACGTCGCTTGTGTGGCGGCTGAACTGAGCGAGTTGCCATGGGTGGAGGATTGATTCTGGCTCTGAGAAGAATGCGAAACTTGGCCGCTAGGCGAGACCAGCATCTGATGCGGATGCACAGTGTATGAGAGCGAAGCTTGGTGCGGGTTTGAGGAGAAATTGTATGAGGCGCCACACGGTGAAAAGGGAAACAGGCTAGGCAAGGGATCGATGTCTAATGGCGGCAAACCTGGAAACGACGAGGCCATCTCATCGGTGCTCCAATAACTCGCCGCGCTGCTGCTGCTGTTGTTGTGGTTGGCGGTGGTGTTTGTACTGATGTTGCCAGAGAGATTTATTTGCTGTTGTTGCTGCAAATGGTTTTGTGCGGATCCAACAATGCTGACACCGGTTACCACACTCGTCGATGGATCGAAGCAGGAGCCACAATCGAAGTCGTTGGACGTCAGCGAAGAGATGGGTAAAACGGTATTTCCTTGACAAGACAAACAGCCGACACAGGAAGATGCCGCACACTCTTGCTGTTGGCCAGGTGAAGTAAAATAAAAACAACATAGGTCACAAATTAGTATTGAAAATATGTATTGGGATATGTGTTAGTGGGCCGGTAATATTGAAAAATAAAGCTTTTGAAATTTCTCGATAGCTGTATTGAGCTTTATGGCTCCCACGTGCTTTTACCTTTTAGAAATATTTTTCTTAAATATTTTCACCAAAATATAACATTCGCTTGTTGGGAGCCCACCAAAATTCAAAAATAAAAATTCGAGGAACGCATTAAATTTACTGTGACGCGCTAAGTAAAAGCAAGGACACATTTTCATTAGATTTCGCCATGGATTTTTTACACAGCAATAAATAAGAGCTTATGGTGATTTCTGCATACTTTTCTAAAAAAAAAATTTTTTTCTCATCTAAAGAAAACTCTCTCGCAGCAAATGAGCAATAGCACTAGATTTTTCTATAAAATATGTATATTTCTCCGATTCCTCTAAAGGACAGTAAGCCCCAAAGCACTGATATCCACAAGGCAGTTTCAAAGGCCATCCGTCGGCAGGTGGCATATGCATATTTTGCCAATTATATATTTCCAAAATGCGTTTTTGTTTTCATTAATTCACTTTGCAAATTTTTCGATAAAATTAATAACAATTTTAATTCAGATTGCTACTTTGTGCACTAATGTTCCAAGAAACCCACTAACATTTGCGGAAGATATTCGATTACAAAGATTCACTGTTATTTTAACAGCGCTGCTAATACCTATAATTTAGTATTTGTTTTTGTACAATAATTTATTTCTCAACCGCCGCCGTACCTGTGGACTATCCAACGCCAGACCGAATAATGGATTGTTGGGCACATATCCCGTTTCTGGTTCCACTGGAGCGCCATTTGAGACATCGCACGATATGTACATAGCTCCACCCTCTTGATCTTCCAGGGAATCTGTAATGGATGGAAAATAAATACTTTTTCAAATAAATATCCAATTCAATTGTTATTCCTTTAGGGATGCTGCGAGCATCTCAAATCAACCACCTTCCAATGCAGGTGAAATATTCTTATGTATGATTGTTTGTATGTATATGCGGAGCATTATCCGTTGTCAAGAACGAAGAACGCTTAATTAAAGGGAAAATTTCACTGTCAGAAATATCAAATTTATTTACACGGGCAAGCTTTCTCTACTATTTGCCCAACTATCAAAGCACTGGAATTATCAAAGTTAAGAATCCATTTGTTTTTTATTTCTTAGGTTCCACCCTCTTAAAATGCAAAATATTCTACGTTAGCACCATCAATTTTCAATTTTCAATATCAAACAAAATTTAAGAACAGTTTAACAGTTATAAATTGCGTCAACATTTTTAATACGTGAAAAACGCGCATTTGTCACTGTACCTTAACTCCTCCCAAATAACACACCCTTACAAATTGCAAATCGCTTATGGCGTAGAGTGTATGTATGTATGTGATTTCCCTCGCGAATTGCTTTATCAATCATGCGCGTGGTGCACAAGCGCAGACAGAAGAGGGACCACACACACACATGCATGTGCATAAATATAAGCGCACTCACACAAATTACCACATACCGACCGGTTCATTTACTCCCCAGCAGAAGATTTGGGTGTTGGTATTTTATCATTTTTCACTACGTGGAAATCTGCAAACCTGGCAAGAAACCTTTTCTGAAGCTTTTTAATCGTCACCTTTAAATCGTCGTATAGCATAACCCAATGCAATGTACGAGTATATATTGTATGATGTGACTCACTAACACCATCTAATGGAAAATACTTCGAGCCTTTGACTTCACCGAATAGATTTATTAGCACTATACAAATATAAATATTAAATAAATAATTAATTTCCATTTTTTATCAAGCAACAAATAAAAAAACATTTCGGAAAGTAATGAGTTAGTTTTAAACCTAAAATATGTATATGAAGAGAGCTTACATATTTTATTTAGTATTCCGTATTTCTAACTTTTGTAGTGGGCGCAAAGACCATGAAGTCGAAATGCAAACTTCCAATAAATCTGAATCCGAATTTTGTAGTAAATTCTAAGTATTAAAAGCACTAAAACACACCCATTATTCGAGTTATATATATTTACTTATACATATATATGTATATAAACATTCCTTATTCATACTGCCTTTTAAAGTGAGTTGGTTCAAACCAATAAAATTTTGCATATATATTAAATATAATTGTCATACGAATTGTGTCTGCTGGGTTGCAAATGAGAACGAACCCTGCGGGGAAAAGCCAAACTTGTAAGCACCAATTCTAGTTCAGATTCTAGTATTTAAGAAGAAATCATATCAGTTCACCATTGACTAGAATAACACCAGCGGTAAAATGATCAATTTGCCTACAAATTATTCTAAAGGGTCGTTAAGTTTCAAGGGCCGGTGTTGATTTTAAATAAACCAGAATTTGTTTAGGATATTATTATCATTTCTCCTTACTATGATAATATTGGTATGACACAATTACGTATGGAGCAAAATTGGCCAAATGACGTTTAGGTGCGGGTCACATTCAACACCGGCCCTTGAAATTTAACCACCCTTTAGTTGAATTTTGTTTAGATAAGAAATATTAAGATTCGTCTACTTATAGACGCACCAGCGCACCGCGCCAATTAGTGAACATTTGTTAAGCAAAAGATTCTACGACTGGTTCGAACAAAAGACTTAATTAACATGAATGGAAATGTGGTAAATAAAAAAATACAGAGTAAAGTATTAAGTTTATCTTTGACAAATTTCTTCAATAAAAGATCTGCTTCAGCATTCTATTAGCAAAAATCTTGCAAACGAGCTTAGCACCGATATGATAATAAAGGCAGGACCCACAGAAAAAATAGCCTCACAGTATAAAGTAATATTTTTTAGAACTCGCGGCCACCGTAGCTGAATGGGTTGGTGCGTGACTACCATTCGGAGTACGTTGGTTCGAATCTCCGTGAATCACAAAATGAAGAAAAAGTCGGAGTTGGCTTAAAACTGTAGGTTCCATTTGTGAAACAATATCAAGACGCATATCGCAAATAGGAGGATTAGCTAGGCCAAATACCCATAAAAGGCTGTAAGCGTCAATTATAGATATATAAATATATACATATATGATAAACTTTACTAGCGCCGATGAACCAGAAATGAAATTAAGAAAAATCCTCACAGCAACTGGATATGCAAGGTCCAAAATTTAAGTAGCATTATGTTTCTACACAGAATACCTTCAATTTTATTACTTCATTAGAATTAATTTTGATTTTTTTTTAATTTACTTAAAGTATAAATTTTAGCCATGAATTTTCAATTATTAACCAATTACTGTGATTGAATAAAGTTGATTTTAATTAAAAGAAAACCCCACTCTGTGTACTCTTTTAAAATAAAGGAGAATACATGCAGGAGCTCTACAATATGAGAAGTTAGAATGCCTCTCGGGGTAAGAGCTTCAGAGTTTACTTAGATTCGCAAAAGGCGCAGACGTATTACAAGATGTCTACTACAACGAAACGTAAAGGTCTAGCTCCATCTGGTAACACTAAAGACTAATAGGTCTATGTGATGGCTTTCAACCAGCCAGGTGATAACCTAACCCAACTGGTCTAAAACTGGTGATTTTAGAAACATATTGGCCTAGGATTTTTTTCTTTTTGAAATAATCAACTGGCATTTCGCTTATGGTTAGGCAGACAATTGACATTTCGTAGGGCATCGCCGTGTTAAAAAACCCACTTGCGAGCATTAAGAAAATATAGAACTCGAACTGGTTGAGCTGAAAACTGCAACTGATTGGTATTTTTCTAGTGTTTTCCCTGCCGGGAAGCAGCATCCATTTCTATCTGTGCATGTGTGTGACCAGTTGCGTGTATACATACTTGCTTATACTAATATATGCGTGTATCTTAGGGTGGTTGGTCTATGAAATGGAGAGCTTCAGTCCACAAAACTTTTGGAAGTACATAGTTTCATATGGTATTTTTATAAAAATCAGTACATAAATTAAGAGTTTTACGATTGATTGAAGGACAGTCATTATTTCGCATTTGTGTTATATTCAAATTTGTGGCATTATAAAACAGCAAAGTGCTTAAGTTGATGAAGATGAAAACTGGCATAAAACCGGTTATTATAAAAGGTGGTTAAGTTTCAAGGGCCGGTGTTGATTTTGAATAATTACAATTTTTTAGGAAATTATTGTCATTTCTCCTTATTATGATAATATTGGTATGGCTCAATTACGTATGGAACAAAATATTGGTCAAATGACCGCCGCGGCCTCGGCGGCACACCTCCATCCGATGGTCCAAATTTTCGATGACGCTGAGGCATAATTAAGGTTCTATGCCGTTAATGTGCCGAATTATTTCATCCTTTAGCTCTTGAATTGTTGCTGGCGTATCGACGTACACCTTTTCTTTCAAATAACCCCAAAGAAAGAAGTCACACGGTGTCGTTGACGTTTAGGTGTGGTTCACATTTAACATCGGCCTTTGAAATTTAACCACTCTTTATTAACTTTAATTTTTTTATTTATTTATTGTATTTAAGTTTACAAATTTCAATCCTTACAGACTATGATACCAGAGTAACTTAAATTAAACTATTAATATATGTATTAAATGTATTTAAACATAGTTGTTTTTATAATAAAATTCAAAAGAATTAAAAAGCAACTATTGAACGCGAAAAATCAATAACAACTAAAAACATATGAACTCACGAAGTTATGTCTGCTTAACTAATGTTAAAAGGTAATCTCGTTTAGATTAGTAATTGCAGTTAATTTACAATTCAGGGCGCTTCAAATTGCGTTAATAATGAAAGATTAAATTAGGTTCAGCCCATATGTTTTACAAGAAATATAATGTTATCTACTTATAAATTAAAATTCAGGACAAATATGCAAGAGTTGATAAATATTTTTAATAAGAATTCTTCGTATAACTTAGTTTCCAGATTTCAATTACAACATGCATATTTTTAAAAGGTTTCATAATTTTATTAGAATATTATTTTTACTATCCTAAAAACTCACTAAATCCCTCTTACTTTTAATTATGTTTTTATTAGCAGAAATAGTTAGTGAGTCTAATTATGGTATTTCCAAAATGTATAATATATAATGCATATTTTTTTGTTTCTTAGCGGCACTTCAAACTTAAAAATTGAGTTTCACCTAAACGCTTAAAAATTTACCATAATTTTCGAAAACTCAATTTTTATGCTCAAAATTGCAATATATAGTAATATGGTAATCATGTATTTTAATATTAAGCTGAACAATATATAAGCAATGCCTTCTGATTTAAACTATATGGACCACCCTAATACTTATAAATGCATGTATGTACTATAGAAATCATGGTGGATTTCATGGCATTCGCTTTGTTACGCGAAACAATGGCCGCTGGAATTTTTCGAAACCATAGGCATAGTAACGAATGACGTGGCAGAAATAGTTAAACACATACACATTCACATCAATACATACATGCGCAGGCATGCTTTTAATGCACTGTATTAAGTTGAAAAAAGCTTACACTCACCCAGAATTATATTCAAGAGTTTGAAACTTTTATATAGCAATCCCATGACATGTTTTCTTCTCTAGGTAACGTGATTTCTTCGATAGTTTTATTTCTAGTTTTTCTACGCTTCATTTTGCGTTGATTTGTGCCGCCTGAAAGTACATATAAACACATAGCTGTACTAAATCATTTTAAACTAGTATTTTTTATCATTATACACATTTTAATACCGCTTTTAAATCATTAATATTTGTATGCTGTTAAAAAAAAACAAATAAATAAATAATTGTGGCGTACACTTCTGTCTGAAAGAATTTTAGAAACCTTGCACGAATAGTTTTCTGGTAATTTTTTATGAATTACAAATATAAATAATTATTATTTAATAAATATATATTTTATAAATTTAAAAACTCTTAAAGCTTTTGTATCCAGAATGCGTTCTGGCTCTACATATTTCTAATACTGAAAGATTTAAATGGGTCGCTTAGTGATTACAGGCAATAGAGAAATGCCTACTTAAGGGTAGGATCTGAGTTTATTGAAGTTTACGACAACTATTGTAAGCATATGAACCGCAACTGGTACTAGATATTTCATCTCAGGCTTATGTCACAAGCCCTTCTATTCTCGAAGAAAATGTCATTTTATTATATCGATTTTTTTCCTTTAAAGATTGAGAACTTAAAATGATAATAGGTTCGGTTAGGTTTTTGTGGCAGTCGGCTTGGAATAGCCAACTCACTTACGCCATGTAGGTCCGTTGTGGTACCACTGTGTAGCATGGGAACCTCAGTGTTTATTCATCATTGGAACCATTCAGACATTAGAAACGATGAAGCGTTTTATCTCAACACTGGATAGTTTCATAAGTTAGTCAAAAGAGTGTTTTCCTAACAACCTTGCTGTGCTCCTAGCTAAGGCTAAGCAAGATATTCTCTCTTGAGAGGTTGAGCATTTCTCCTGACCTTTGCTTATCTATTTGCGGCCAAATTAGCCTGGTTGTAACACAAGTATTTTCATCTCTCCATAACCTATTGATCTCCTGGAGCATATTTTTTATTCTTAATTTGCAAGTTGCCATAAGAATTCCAATACAGCCTCGATTTTCAAGCAGTGGAAGCTTAGTACTCTTTCTGACTATCTCATCGCCCTTGCAATTTCCTTCAATATCTCTATGTCCGGAACCCATATAAGGCTGATCTTGAAGACGGTGCTAATATCAATTAGAGCTGCCAGGTATTCCTGAGCAACCTTTGATCTTGGTATAACAGCCTTCATTGATTTGATAGGCGCCTGGCTAAATAGAGGCGCCAGAAATATTATTGGAATGCTTTTATTATAGTCTGGTGGATAGTTTCATGGCATTTATTTTTTGAATATGATATCCGACAAATGTCCACCGCGGCTACAAGTTACGTGGTCCATTCGATCAATTCAAATTGTTCACTAACTTTTCCATTAAATCTGATTGTATGGCATCAATGATGGCTTGAATATTGCAATAAATCGATGGATAATCGAACCAAATGTCGTCGAAGTTTTGAAACAGGATGCGGGCACGCCAGCATAGACCTTGTAATGAGGAAGTTGGAACGCCACTCTGAAGTAATGCGAACGCGGTTCCAGGGTGGGCGACGGTTCCAAATGAGAGAGAGTTGTTTACTCTCCGGATATACCAGTGCTGCGACGGACTTAAACTAAGCACCAAATTTTGTACTTAAGCTGGAAAATATTAAAATGGCGATAAAAATTACTGTTCACCAAATTTTTAAAAAAGTTTTTCCAAGGCTTAGAAAAGCCTCTCTCGAGCAGTAGTACTTTCTTTATCAAATTGTGCCAAAACGTTTCTGAAATTTTACTAATATGCAAGCAAATAACTGTTAAAGGTTTCCTAAATTTTGAAAAAACGGAATGTCGATGTTCATACATTCTTTTAATACAATATCCACAATAATATTAATATTTTCTTTGGCTTGTTCTGAAGTTTCTAAAATCTACTGAAATCTCTAAAGCTTATACGACTGATGTTCTTACTTTAACTTGAGACTGGTAAAACTAAAAAAATACGCTTAAAGATACACAAAATGTCTACTAACTTACAATTTTTGGGCGCAAGGGATCTTGTCCTGAGTGGATAGAAAATGTGGGTTTGTAAGGTTTTCCTCTGTTAAATTACAGACATTTTCGCCTTTTGACTTGCAATTCATTAAGCGCACTTCTATTAGGCTGCATTTGGTCTGGGTGAAAAAATGTGTCAGCTTAGCTGTCTACACTTGAAAAGGTTTGAAATTCTAAAATCAGTGCAATATGTAGTGAGATTTCCTTCAAATTAACAGCACAGGAGCAGATGCTGTATCAACAACAGAAGTAAGAACAACAGAACGAGCAACATCCTTCGAGTTATGGCCCAGAGATGTGAATTTACATGCAGTAATTGCAATGAATCGAACAAAGCTTTAGAGCATCCGAGCAGAACAGATCTTTCTATCCGCAAACTAGAGTGCTAGGGCAATCTTTCCAAATAGCCAGGATTGGATCGAGGGGAAAATCTGCACCGAAGCTTGCCCCTCTGTCTTCACTGACGGTTCGAAGATAAAATCGGGAGTCGGAGCAGGGGTTTTCTCTGAACTAGCCAATATATCTATCTCCTTTCAACTGCCGAACACTGCTAGTGTTTTTCGAGCAGAAGACTTTGTGATCCTGCAGGCATGCAAAATGCTTAGGGAGCGCGGGAGCGTGGGGGATATTAACATTTTCTCCGTTAGTCAAGCCGCGATCAAGGCTCTGACGACGCCATGGTGCAGAACTAAACTAGTGAACTCCTGTAAGGAGGAGATCAAATCTCTTGGATGTGCAGGTAACATTTCTCTGATCTGGGTCCAGGACATAGGAACATAGAAGGAAATGAAATTGCTGATAGGCTTGCCAGGAAGGGGACTGAATTGGCCTCAGAGTCCTCCTACCCGGCCATCGGCCTCCCCCTGACAGTTGTTAAATGGGAACTGCTCAAATTATTTCTGAGGAAAGCGCAGAAAAGATCGAGTCCCATTACTTCATGTGCTATCTCGAAAACCCTTTGACCCCAATACGATATACGAAGGACTCAGAAAGTCCTTTGGACTCCTCACCATTCAATTTCTAAACTCGTAGCTGTGTTTACCGGTCACTGGACGATCGGCACACACGTGGTAAAGCTAGGGCTACCATTTAACCCCCATTGCAGAAGTTGTAGAGACCTTTCTTAGAAGGAGGCTGTAGAGCACTTTCTCTGTAAAAGTTCGGGTTTGGCAGCTAGACAATTAAAGTCACTGGGCGCTCCTTTCTTCGACAGCCTAGGGCAGTACGCCAACCTAAATCCCATCAATCTTCTTCATTATATCAACAGCTCTGGCTGGCTGTAGGTATCTTCCTGTTGGAGGTCTCATAATGGTATCAAAACGGCGACCTAGTGCTACTTGAGGAGTGCCAGACTGGCACTTCAACCATTTCACCTACCTACCTAATATAAAAGTATTTGGATTCAAGTTATTTAAAAGTTTAACGAAGGTTTTGACGTCATCATTCCAGTATGTGAATTTTTACAACTTGGGGAATGAAGAAAAAGTCCACATAGTTTAATTTACATAATTTCTAAGATGTAATTTCCGCACTAAAACGGAATTTCAAACTAAATGATGCGAGGACTATACTTATTTTTTAGCAGCAGGCAAATCGTAGGCGACTTAAACGCACCCAATATTTTAGAGTATAATGTTTTTGAATTGCTTACATATTTCACGTCGAGGCAGTTAGTTTTACCAACCAAACATATTTCCGTCTATCCGCCTAACGTCGTTTCTTAGCTCCGATTAGAAAGTTCCTCTTTCGAAATTTTTGTGATTTCGAAGAGGAAGAAGACATACAAAAACTCCTTACCGTAGCTTTATTAGCTAACCTTAACTCCATTGGAATCGCCAGCTCGCCTCAGCGAACTTTTCTATCTTTCTAAGGCCAAATTCTACTATAAAGCATGTTTTCTATAACTTTGATGTCTCATAGCCGCTCATATTTGTTTTTTAACGTTTCAGAATGCTGCTTGAAAGGTAATTTGATTTAGTCAAAAGTAAAGATATTCTTTTGCCAACCAGGACTACTTTGGATTAAGTAGGAAATTGAGTAGTAAGGATCTCTCTCGACAAGAAAATTTACACTCTATAAGGCTCTAATCATGCCCATCCTAACGTACGGCGCAGAAGTGGACGATGACAATATCCGATGAGGCGTCCTTTGGGGTGTTTGAGAGAAAAATTCTGCGGAAGATTTTGAACCTTTGCGCGTGTGTGTATGTCGTCAAGGCGAATATCGTAGGCGATGAAACAATGAACTGTATGAGTTTTATGACGACATACACATAGCGCAGCGAATAAAGATCCCACTACTTGGTTAGCTGGTCATATCGACAGAATGGATGCAAACGCTCCGCGGACGCAATTTGTTCATAGAGACACTGGCACATATTCTAAAGGGAAAGAAATTTGATACACTGTAAGCGTATTGGGTTAAAAATGCTAATTAACATTTGAGAGTTTTCCGATTTAAAAAGAAATATTAGTTTTGAACTTTGTACGCATATTAAACAATATTTCACACACACTTTCATTTCATTCCCATCACTTCTTCTTCTTCTTCTTCATCTTTTATTTGGAAATATCTCCTGTTTAAAAACAACATTTAACAATAAACGATTAACCATAAGTAAACTTTGCAATAAATGAAATTTACAATGCACAGATTCAAAATATATGCATATATATTTAAGTTTTTGAATAGATCTTCGTTTTCAGATCTTGAGCATGATGTCCAATATCCATGCCATCTTCTCGGAGGTCTTCCTGTCGGTCTAGATGTGGTGGGTCTTTCCATTATGGCTGATTTCACGAGTCGTTCTATGGGAATTTGTTTCATTCTTTCCTGCGTTTTCTACTCCCATTTGGTTACGTCCTCTATTTCACACATTCGTCTTGTCCTGTAGTCATTCTCTGGTAATCAAGTCTGGAGTAGCCCGCTGTACATCGTAAAGTCTGCATTTCTGTTGCATTTATATTTATATACGCAGAATGCTTTTGTAGTTTGCATCCTAACTTCTTTGCTATGTCTCTGGATGATATAATGTGAGTGCCTAAATAGTTAAACTCCGTGACCTATCCCACACTTTTACCATAAACAGCAAGCTTTCATCTGAGAGGGTTTCTTGTCTCGTCAATAATTTAGTCTTTGTTACTGATATTTTCGGGCTATATTTTGCAGTAAATTTCTCAAAGCTAAAAGCTTTCGTTGGAAGTTATCTTCAGCTAGCATCGTCCTAATCAGCTATATTCACAGCATCGTAGCAAATTAGTTGAAATTCCGTGGTTAATAATTTATAATTATTCCCTCTTGTGTTTTTAATACCTTTTATTATTCCCCCCATGATTCTGTTGAAAAGTATCGGATGGAGACTATCTCCTTGTTTTACACCTGATACAAGTAATCATCATGAACAATGAATTTATAAAGTGAAAGAACATAAAGGAACGTCTAGAACAATCGATAAATTTAAATTGACTGGAGGCACTCGATGAATCCAGGGGAAGTTCTTCCTGAAGAAAGGTATGGACTGCAATTGATGGGTAAGGGCAGAGCAATCAAAGTTAACTGCAAAGAAACCGAGAGAAAACACAATCCCCAGTTTCTTCAGCCCGATAGCACTTCGCCACATGCGTCGAACGTCATCAGAACGTATTTAGAAACGCTCAAATCGGAGGTCGTTATACAGCCGTCATACTCACCAGGCAAAGTCATTTTGGGAGAAGACAGAGAACTGCTTACTCTGATTACGACCCCTGCAAACAATTATGATTTGATTATGATTTGAAGGCTGTCCGACTGCTTGATGTCCTCATCAAAGACTGGTATGACTGCCCGTCAAGAGATGCGATGGGCGGGGCAAGGTAAGAAGAGCATCGGACCTTACGACGTCTACTACAGCTGTCATGCAAAGGAGCGCGAATTCGGTGTTTGGTTCATAGTTGGAGAGAGACTTCGGGACCAAAGTACTGTTATATTGTAGTAGCAAAATCATATCCTCATACATGTACGGCGGACTCCTACTGGAGTGACAGTCCTTGGCCGGATATATAGTAAGTCCGGGTCATTCCGGTAACGTAGAGCCGACTGTCGGGGGAACGCCAAGTACAGTCTTTCACCCCGGTGGACGAGCGTCTTTAATCCGCATCAAAGCTTTTTTTGCAACATCTCACTCATTTGCGCCCACGCCTCCAGGGAAGAAAAGGACGATGCGACCAAAGATTGCTTCTATGAACACCTAACACGTTCCCCTCAGCGCTACCCTCGCCACGACATAAAAGTCGTGCTGGGCGACGTCAATGCCTAGGTAAGCAAAGAGGAAATTTTGGTTGCGGAGTCGGAAAATTCAGCCTGCACAAGCCTTATCAAACATCCGGTAACGGACAGAGGCTGATCGACTTCGCCGGGGCTCGAAACATGGTATTCTGCCGCGCCAAATTCCAGCATAAAAGAATACACCAAACTGTCCCCTAATCGAAAACGCGAAATCAGAAAAAATTATCAAAATTGCTTTCAATGGGTACTTGGTCATCCTCTTTTTCAATCCTTTTTCCTCCCACGAATCTCGAAGTAATACCGAAATATTCAGGCCTCAACTTCAGTCACAGCCCTGACTCATCCACTGGCCAGAGTTCACTAAAAATTCAATCAAAACACGTTGCCTGTAATACGAGTCACTCACGATACCACTAAAAAATTACTTTCAAAAAACACAAAGCAAACGCGCCTCCGACTTCAAACTTTGACGGGAACTAAAGGAAGGTCCCTTCCCTCCAGACGTATGTTTTATTTTTATAGTTTGAATGAATTGGCTAGAATCCATATTTTCACTCTTTCCACCATCTTATCTAAGTACCCAAAAAAATTCGAAATAAATTCGATATAAGTTATATCTCTTGATTTCAAAACGACCATCCACCTCTCCGTCATGGCCCTTTCCTCAACCGACACTCATCACAAGGAGCAGGATAGACTCGCGAGGATGCATTCCTTTAATAATTTTACACTATCCATCCACTTTCCTAAAGTTGATATTCGAGAAATAGTAAAAACACCGACGATTGTTACCACAAAAACAAAGTCAAAATGCATGGCAAACATCCTCTTACGATCAAACTTTACAGTTGAAGGCCATGTCATTAAAATATTTTGCGCTTTGGATTAAAAAGTTGTAGACCATTATATAATAAAAATGTAAGCAACTGGGTGGTTAATTTCATTTCAAGTTCTTTGCGAGTTGGAGACCAAGGACGAAAGTTCAGGCAAAAGAGCTCTTAAAGAAGTTAAATGCAAGTCCTTTGAAGTCCTTATTTAGCCAAAGTTAGAACGGTCATTGCTTATAATTTGTTTCTTTTATTCAAAATTCACATATTTGTTCACAACTGGGCTCAATTTTACATTTCCCTAAAAAAATTTGTGATAATTAGTTCTGCCACTGTTCACATTTTTATTGGATTGAATATATTGTTTGAATTCTGATGATATCTCTCACTTCATTATTTTCACAGTTCGTATTTTTTTTTTTTTTTTTTGGAAAATTAAATTTTTTTTAATCATTCAGGCACCTTGGACAGCCCTTTATGGATGAACAACTTTGCGAGAGTAAATTTGTTTTTAAATATTCCCCATAAATGCACGAATGTGGCTTAATAGTAACGTAAATCCTCCTTTCTTCATACCTTTGAACAAATTTCATAGTAACCATGGCCAACACATATCCTTATTAATTGGAGTGGGAATATCAACAACCAGGATATGTTTTCATGTAGCTTTTTATTATTTTATTATTAATCACTAACAATAATTTTTTGTGCACAGAAGATTATAAAGAATTTGAAAATTCTCATATATGCAAAATTCTATTTAATTATTTTTATATGCATAGGGTGTTTCGCTTTTCACATATGTTTCGGATATTTCCAATAAATTCAATAAATTACAATTGTTGCCCGGTACCGTCAACTCAATACCCGTAGAGCTTATTTTAATTGGGTTTATCCTTTTTCTGGACAAGACGACTTGTAGCGATGAACAGAGAACTGCAACTAAAACAACGCAGTCGGGCGGTACTGTGCCATCCAATGAAGAGTATCATCAAAAAGCTAAGTAACACTAGCAAGGCGAGAACCGCAAAAAAAAACATACGTATGCTCGCAAATGCAGAAAAAATAAATGTATCAACCACTACAAGCAAGAAGGCGACAAATTAAAAACATAACAAGACAAAAGAAAAATGGAAAAAGAAGAAAATATACACTTATGCAAAGAATCGAAACGTTAAGGGAGAAGGACCACCCCTTCCGTACGCACCGCAGCCAGTTGTCTCCAGCGAAGTGTCGATGATGTCTTTTTAGTTAAGTAGTCGTCACTACCCCCGTTGCAACCAATACGGCAGCTCGACAGTAGACAGTAGTGGTGTGCAGTGTGCTTACATGTCACCCAATATCAGCTCATTACTTACAACATAACCTGCCCTCAACTGGTTTGTACACAGCCACGCACGCACACTTGCATACTCAATAATATTTCCACTCACTAACACCAATACCTATGCAGTCTACAGATTAACTGAATGAGCAGTCATCGAAATTAGAATTGAGCGTTGCAATTGCTGTCACAGCACTACTACAAGCGCAATACCCACCGTCTCCAGCGCCTACAACCACCATCCAAGCGCCGGTATGTAATACGTTTCTATTTCAAATGGCTCGTCCATTCACACCAATATTCGACCACCCCCTTCTCGAACGAAATTTTCCTTCATTGCTATAAGGAAGTGGTACCGGCAAAAGGTTTTATGTTTACCCCGCCTCCACCACACTTGGCGTCGTTGTGGTCACTCGTTCACACCAAGGGGACAATACAAATGAAGGCAAAGTTATCTTACAAACACAATTGAAATGCTGTTTCAAGCAGAACTCAATAATAACTCAATTCTATCGAAAATGTGCCGCCAAACAACCAATGAGCACTTTGCCTAAGATAGTTGTTTTACCCAGTTCATATAAGTAGTACATACACATACACCCATATACGCACACATATAGTGCATACATAATTAAGTGTGTATGTTTTCATACCAGCTTATCCCCATGCCCGGCATTTGATTTGTTCAAGATTGTATGCCACTCGTTTTATGGTTTTTGCAGTTTGTTGGCCAATGTAAATTACACACGTCAAAAAGTCTATTGAACTCGCAGTCTCTTTGTTTTATGGTCAACCAATATTAAGACCGAGATTGGTATTGTAAAAATCATCTCACCCTGTATGAAAATACACCGATAGACCTCTTTACAGAAAACCTTGCAGCGAAATCTACAGGAACACTACAAGCTCAATAAAGCGGAATAATACAGCCAATATGGGCTATATAGCTCCGGTTTTTAAAGGGGTAAAGAAGTTCTAGATTTCTATCGAAAAGAAGGATGGCGTAAGGGCTTTAGTTCCAAACACAATACACTTAACTTGTATACAGACGGTTCTAAAATGACTAGTAGAGTAGGCGATGGGATATGTTGTACTTTGCAGAGTTCAACCTAAGGAAGTCTTATAGGCTCCCATATGCCCGCAGTGTGTTCAAGGCTGAGGTTTTTGAGACACGAGATAGTAGTCGATATAGCAAAAAACGGGGTCCCTCTATTCTCGGATTTTGTCAACGAAATACCAAAGCCAATACGAATATTATACAACGAACTAGACGAAAACATGATCAGAAAATTCAGGACAAAAAGGGAGATCTTGCCCACTTGCAGGAATAAAATCATTTGTTAGCATAACGATATTAGCACGAGAAAGAAACGACTGGTGCGCTTTGTTAAACTCGGCCAAAATCGCGTAAGCTGTTATCGCGCCAATTAAGAAGAAGAACCTCTCGATACGAAACATTTTGCTCAAACAAACCACCGCGAGTTAAAAACAAACACCCCCCTTATGCCGTAGCCTCTCAAATACTATAAGTAGTTTTCTTTAATAGCGAGCTTAATTTATTGCTTCAACGGTTAATCTTCAATCCCATTTTCATTTCCTCAGCTTTAGGCAAAGCGTACTCTTTCTGCTTGTGAAGTGTAATATTTACGAATTCTATGAACTGTCGTTCGTTCACGAGTTGTATTTATGTATCACATTTTCAGAAACACGAATTGAACAAAACACTCCGCATGGGAGTAAAAAAAATTGTGATTGATTGGGATCGAGTTGAAAATACTCTAACTAACTACTATGGCCTAATGCCTAAATGCATATCAATTTATTTGTTAACCAGTGTCATTTAGAACGGCTCGTCGACACCGCTTGGAACAGCTACCAACCAGCCCCCAAAGAAGAGGCAACAACACGCGGGAATATCTTGTTTGATACTCGATATTGCGATGCGGTCAACTAAGGAAAATACATTCAAATCAATAAGTGCAAAACAAAAAAAAATAATAATTTATATGTATGTATGTACATATGTATTCATACTAATACAATAGAAAATGAACGCTCGAGATTTTCCAGAGCTTTACTGTGAACTAAAGCCAGTTGAAATGAAAACAAAACAGAAATATAATGAAAAAAACTAATTTCTTTCTTCATTGATAAATTTACGAAATTTGGCTGGTTTTTTCTTCTGGTATTAAGTTTCATGATTATGTTGCCTACTCCTTGATGTTTATTTCAATTTTTTCTTACCTTTATTGGCGACAAAGCATTGAGTATGTTGCAACATGCAATTTATGATATACTCAAAGGAATTGGAATGTTGCTGGAGCGCCGATGAGCAAAAGTTGCAAGTTGAAGATACGAACCAACAGTAAAAAATGTGGTCACACGACGTGTATCAGATTACCGATAGACAGACACGCATATGTACGTACATATGCATTTATATACACATACATATATATACTTAAATACTGGTATATACACAAAGATGTATGCATGTGAAATATGTGGATGTGAACGAAAAGGGTAAGTAAAACTAAATTTGTATGCTCACAAGGACAACATTTTCCCAAGCCAACTTTACTAAGTCTATATTTGTTGGTTAAAAAATCAAAATCAATTTAAATTAATTCATGGAAGTGGAAAAATCGCTTTGGCAATGCACTCATTTGCGGGAAAATTTAATTTTCTGCAACCATTCGAAAGCTGTGAGTGAGCTCATCGAAAGCTCTTAAATATTAGTTTGGAGAAAAAGTGTCCATTCTTTTTTAGGTAGATGGCTGTAGAAATCAATATCTCGTAAAGTATCGATCAAAAAATTTAACGTTTATGCTCGTTGTCAAGGAGAAAATTCAGTAAAAAAAAATTGTATGTCAAACACGAATATACCGGCAGAAAATATGTAGAAAACTGTCGATCTACAGAAATGCAGGCACTACTTGAAGAAAACTCATCGCCAGAGCCAGTAACGAACGGAGTTATTGCATTTGGGCCGCGCATTGAAGGAAAAGCGGCTACAGTATTAAGTGGAAAAAATAATTAGAAGCGCCTCACCAGCCGTACACTCCAGGCATTGCGCCTTCAGACTGATCATTTATTTCGATGGGTGGCACTTGCACTGGCTGATAAACATTTTCACTCATATGAACAAGCTGAAAATTGGATCGGTTCATGGGCTAGAGAAGACGAAAAGTGTTTCCGGTGAGAAATGCATGCGGTACTCGAAAGATGGGAAAAGGTAGTGGCAAACGACGGCGGGTATTTCGTTTTTTAAAATAACATCTTTAATGTTTACGATAAATTTGTCGGAAGAAAAGTTTTAATTCTAAAACGTATTTTTTATTAAATTCTAACTTCTGTAGGACGTCACCCATTTTCTCTAGCACACTCACCATACTTGTGGATTGTCGTCTATTAAAAGGCTTAATAGTAGCCCGATGCTCATCAAGGGGTTCTCTCTCTAAAGGCCTTTGTGATACCTGACTCTCTATTGCTAACAACATATTCCGATCGCAATGGACAGTTGAGAATTCGTAAATATATGTAATTCAATAGTTCAAAAACTTCGATAGAATTTTATCAACAGTTTGAAAAAAGTCTCCTTTCGGCAATCAAGTCCACTACAAACAGTTGGGACTGAACTAAGCTCACGGCGCCGAATATTTCAGAAATCTACTCCTACTGAACCTAGGTAATTTCACATTGTGGGATTGCTGATTGTATATACATTCTGTCAAAAAAGTACCGGGAATTGTTCAATAAAATCATCAAAATTTATTTTGTCACCTTCAAAATAGTCTCCATTCGAAGCAATACACATACATATGTCAACGATTAGTCCAGTCATCAAAGCACCTTTTAAACGCGTTTGAAGAGTTAATGGCCTCTATCGAATCAAAGCAGCGTCCGCGGAGTGGCGGATTCACTTGCTCAAGCATGTCTTCAGCCACCTTCTTCCGATGAAAGAAATTCAACTTTCTTGGAACGAGTCGAGTAGCCACGCGTCTCATGCCCAATTGATGGTGTAAAATGTTGCGAATTGATTCGCGAGACACGCTAAGGTCAGGAGCTACCTCCCTCAATCTTAAATGCTGGTTTTGCAGCACCATTTTCTTGACTTTGTCGACGTTTTCATCCGTTGAAGACATTGTTGAGCGACCAGATCAGGGCAAATCTTCCACGACTTCTCGGCCCACTGCAAACGCCGTATACCACTTGTAGACCCGTGGTTTTGATAGAGAACACTCGCCATAGGCTTTCTGTCACATTTTCAACGATTCAGCATACGAAATTCCGTTCAAAACACAAAATTTAAGACAAATTCTTAGTTTAATATTTTTATCCATAGTGAAAATCGCAGAGCACACCTACGGATGACTGGTACAATTAACTGCCATAAACAAGCTATAATTCAAGCAGATCACGCTCAAACTCTGCGACACTATAGAGGACAGTTGTACGAACATTCCAGCAAAAAAAATGTAGACATATGTATAACGCGAGCTTTTTAAATGAGCAATTCCCGATATTTTTTGGCAAAATATTATATATATATTGTGCCTTCGTCATGCCGAAACGAATACATAACGATTTGACTTCTTCATATTAGTGTGTCATGCATTAGTCGAGTAAAAAAATGTGTTTGTAGTTTGCATTTTAATTTCACGAAATTTCAAAAATTTCAATTTTAAAGTATATCTCAACATAAAAATATAAGCAAAAGATCATTTCAAAACGCCTAGCGCCCGACAATGTTTTACTTTTATAATAGGACAGAGAATTATTTTATATAATAAATAGGACAGAGAATGATTATGAGGAATTATTGCAGTTCACAGTTGTTTCACAAAAATTCTGAGTTTTTCTGGCCAGTCAAATACTCGTATTAGTCGCCTTTAAAACTCAGCAAAAAAAATTGCGAAAATCTAAGCGCAAAACATTGTCGGGCGCTAGGCGTTTTGAAATGATCTTTTGCTTATATTTTTAGCCATTTTGCATTAATTATACCAAAATTCAACGAGCTACAAAACCGCTTAGTCCAAATCTTTAAAAATTCTGATTAAAAAGTAAGTAAAGTAAAGTCATTCAACACTTTACAATACACATAAAGCTGTGTATTAATGTTTTTATTATTACTAAAATAAGTAAAAATACAACCATTTTCGATTTACACTTATCGGCCAAGTATTAAAGAAAACCCATGCAAACATATGCATGCATGCACATCTGTATGTTTATAGGTAAGCAGTAAAATTCTCTCACAGGTCCTTTCACACTTACATTTGAATTTCGACGAAGTCATTTGAGCGTAAAGGTATTCTCTTGGTGATCGAACTACTCACGGTCATAAACACGTACAAGTATGATAGTTACGTTGTCACCACGTATCAAGTTGCTTTGTGGGAATTGTTATTATTTTTTCAGCAAGTAACTACAAGAAATTAATTGACCGGTCAAAGTCTTGTATGCCGATACAAGCGTAACGTCACCAACAAATCACAGACCATCGGCAGGATCACTTTTTACAAGTACTTTGATTCTATATATATACGTATATGTATAAGTATGTATGTGTACATATTTGTATAAGCCTACACTCAAGAAATGAAAGGTTTGAATTGAACTTTTTCTTTAATTCTGCATCGGTCAATTCCAGCTATAATTTTATTGGGTTTTTGCGAAGTCGAAAGTTTCATCACAACAATAGAATGCGATTTTGCTAATTCAAACTTACTCTGCTGGTTCAAAGCGGCTAATTTACCATCTTCTGACTTTATACATATATCCTCAAAGAAAATAATCTAAAATCGCACGAACGAAATGGCCAATTTTTCAATCGGTTAATAAAGTACCCCAAGCTGTTATTCATTCTGGATGAATTGTGTTTCAGCAGTGGCTTGTGGATTATCATCGCGAGTAGAACCATGGCTTTCAAAATAAATTTCAACCTCACACCAAATGTGAAATCACCTATGCAAATGAAGACGACGTTGAAGAACTTGCTAGAAAATTTTTCCAGTGCATATACTTTGAGTTGTCTTTTTTTTTATATGTAATGGAAATCACTACTTTGTATTGTGCGACCATTTTTAGAACCAGTTTTAGGATGCATCGATATGCATTGCAGTATACGATTTACATGCTAACGACATGCAACAGACTAACAGCAGCAGCAGTAATATTTGCTTCTGATTGTCATAACGGATTAAAGTTGATGAGCTGATGGCTTGGGAATTTACAGTTTGCACTTTTTTCTTAGGCATATAAAGTAGGAGGTACATAAGTATCGATAACAATTCTTGGAAGTTAAACTTGGGAAAAAAAGTTTGCAACTTTTGTTTTGATTCTTCTTCTATTGACGGTGAAATGCGAAAAAAAACTATTGTGTTTACTTAAATATTTAAGCATAACAATATGAGTCCTGTAAATACCGATATAGGTTAGTCCAGCGCAATAAGACCTATTCTCCAGCTCGATAGAGTTAGGGAGATTTAGTTCTCCTTGTTGATAACTGAATAAGTCAACGTTCACATAACTGAAGTAGTTCTCTTTGATTCAGTAGTTCACTTTTGTGTTCTATTATTCTTATTCTGCTGAACTATAGAGGATTTGTTATTGTACCAATTTTTTATTTTATTTGTAATGAGATTAACATTAAAAAAAATATGAAAAACGGATTGTTAACAATTCCGTTCCTTTTTGTACATATGCACACGTATATACACATAGGTAGGAAAAAATTAATCGAAAAATTAACATAAATACATGAAATGCTTAAAAGAAAAAAATGCTCAAAACAGTTATTACGTTGGTCTCATATGAAGTTAAATTACTGAATTAGATATTACTGTGTACAAAAACTATATTTTGGGCTTTGCTTGATCTGAGATCCCCAGAGGTCTCATAATATTAGTCACCAACAATAAAAAACGTTTGGTATGATTATGACTGGGTGGTCAAACAGTTTAAAGTTAATCCTCGTTGCCAAGGTGGCATTTCACACTAAAAAAATTCTTTGCTGTTCTTTGTTTGTTCCATACTGTTGTGAGGTACAGGGTGTTAACAATGGAAGTCAACAAACAAATTCGGTACATTTTACAGTTTTTCTTTAATAAAGGCGAAAACGCAAGCCAGACCGCAGAAATTGTAAATGGAAACAGTCTTAAACCAAATAATATTTTGGACCTCCCAGTCATAATCATCCCAAATGTGTTTTATTGTTGGGGCCGTGAAAAGGAAATGGCGTTTTCTGGCATTTTTTGAGGAATATTTGTCAGCATCATTTTTTTGAATAGAAATCTCATAAGCCTTTTGATCCTAAAATCGCTTGGTCTTGTATCAAAAATGTTGCGTTCGACATACATATAACAAGTTTTAAAACTGTCCTGCATGCACTGCTTCAAAAGGACACCAAACATAAAAATTATTACTGCAAACACAAAACAACCACTGCTTGGTAGAGCCATCGCCAATAAGTGAGAAATGTCGCACAGAAACCGGGATCGACGTTGCACCTTTTTTTAAAATTCAAGCGTTGTTAACGAACCCCTACACATTTAAATCTGTGTATTGTGCATTGATTAGGTCAAGACTGCAATATGCAGCGTTTATTTGGAGGCTTTACTCTAAAATTCTATCTAACCGCCTTGAGCAGGTTCAAAAAAATGTTATAAAACTCGCTCTCCGCTCACTAAATTTTTCTCTACCACTCTTCCTCATATTATCGTTGCCAACTATTCGCCTTCCCACACTTAAGGGCAGACGATCCATTTGTCATTAAAATCATAAGTGTTTCTATTGACTGCCCTTCTCCTTTAAAAAATATCGCTTTAAATATTCCCTCTAGAATTCTTCGTCGTTCGAAATTCATGCGCTTAACTAAACTTACTCTTCAATGCTTTGGATTTTGATTTCACGCAATCAAGACCTTCTTTATTTTGTGTTTTTCTCTGTGCCACATTACTAGTTTTTTATCTTGTCTCATGTATTTAATATTAGTATGTTCTCATTTAAAGAGTGTTCCACATTTATATTGATGTAAGCTGTGAAGCCTGTAAGAATATTTGGTATTCCAAGACTTGAAATAAATATAAGCAAATACAAGTTTCTTGTATTGTAATCTTAGTTATAAATAAATAAATATATTCGGGGAACCGTTGAAATAGTTCAATCATCATTGAAATAGTTCAATGAACTAAATAGTTCACGAACGACACAACTCTAATCGCGATGAATTGTAATCCTTTACCGTCCAATATAGATCGTGAAATTGCAAGCTGAAGTACCTACATTTATTCATCTTGCAACCATTCACCAGTCTGATCTTTTTCCCTTCAAAAGATTCTGTAGGCAAGTTCGCGAAAGTTTTTGTCGATACGCCCTCTATGAAAGCGGCTTTCATCCTGAAGGAACTGACAGAAGAACACTTTCAGCATTGTTTCGAACAATGAGAGATTCGAGCGTTGCAAAGTAGAAAAGTGATAGTAAGTAAATACGCATGAAATTGAAATAAACTATTTTATAGGATCTGTGTCGTTATTTGATATCCACACCTGTTATACTTCATACTCGTATATCTACTAACTGAACCGCGGGTCACATGTCATGTGGCAGCCATTTTGTTTTGGTGACATCTGTCAAATCTTTTGTTTATTATTCAGTTGTTTATGCCAAATCATCATGGCAAGTTACACGATTGAACAGTACGTTCAAATGATAAAACTTTATTATCAAAATGAGTGTTCATTAACGCGAACGTTGCGCGCATTGCACCCATTTTTCGGTAGACGTGGTGGCCCTTCCAATTTCTTATGGCCCATATTGAACCATATGGACCTAGACGACATGTGGTTCCAGCAGGACGGCGCTACGTGCCACACAGCAAACGCCATTTTATTCCATTTCAACATCTACCCGCCCTTATTGAAAAACCCTTTACTACAAGTATACCTTCTGCTCAAATATGAACGAGACGTTATCAACAAAACGGTCCGCGGATGACATATGGCAAAAATAATTTTTTTGTTTTTTGGTAGGACTGTTATAAGCTTACATGGTAAATTTCAGCGTGATATGTCACATAGGAATAACAAAATTTCAAACAAATTCTTTGTTCAACTTGAATTTCCATCGTTAAATTCGAAGAACACACTCGAGCTTGACTTGTTTACAGTAGCACAGAAAACAAACTATGTGACATATCACGCTGAAATTTGCCATGTAAGCTTATAACAGTCCTACCAAAAAACAAAAAAATTATTTTTGCCATATGTCATCCGCGGACCGTTTTATTGATAACGTCTCGTTCATATTTGAGCAGAAGGTAAGTATATATTTAAGGGGGCAAATACCTTTTTTATAAAATGTTAATATAATCCTTTAAGAATATGTGAAAAAAATTTTAGAACGTAAATTTAAGTAATTCTTGTATTATAGATCGTCAACCGTGACGACTCTATTCTTTGCGTTCGAGCGCTGGGAGAGGTATAGTTACGTTGTATGCAAACTTTAGACACGTTTTTCTTATTTACCGATCTCCCTGAAATTTTGCACAAATCTTTTTTATAATATTTCTTTCTATGTGAATTTACAAGTTTTCGAAAATTTTTCGAAAAAATAGTTTTTTCGAAGCAAAAATAGTAGGAAAATTCGCCCAACATTCATTTTTTTAAGCATTTTATTCCGCGAATTTTTTCCCCATTTTCATATAGAAATTATGACATTAATAAACAAAAAAATTTTTGGGTTTTTGTATTCAGGTCACTGACGCCGATGCTACAATGCCCACCGATTGAGAAGCCCCGCTGCGACCTTCCTGGAAGAAGAGAAGTAGGTAGTTCCTTACATTTATAGAGCTACTTCAAGACGACACCACGGCTTGAAGTAGACGTTCGGCTAAATCCCTTATAAAAAATTTTAAATACAAAGATGAGTATTAATTCAGGTATTTAAAAACTTTGATATGTTACTTTGGCGCATGGCAAATTTATATGATTACTGGAATACTCCACGATAGAGTTGGTCGTTTCATCAACTGAGCCAGTGAACTAAATTTTTCATTATTTCTGTTGTTCTTGTTCACTAATGTCATTGGATGACCAAAGCCGTGGTTAATAGTGTTTCTAGGACACTACACCTTCTTTTATTCTGATTGATTGCAAAAACAAAATATATGTAAATGTTGGTTTTGCTCTGGTGACTTAAACTTTTATGCATTTGCCTTTTCTATTATTTAGTAAAGAAATCATTACTGTCGTTATTTCTCATACACTTATATATATATATATGTACACCCTTTTTTTGGGTGTTTGGCCGAGCTCGTTCTCTTATTTGTGGTGCACGTTTTGATATTCTTCCACAAATGGAGGGGCCCACGGTTTTAAGGTTAAGTTTTGAGGTTTGCCATTGCCTGCCGAGGGGTGACCGCTATTAGAAAAAACTTTTTTTTAATTTTGGTCTTTCACCGAGAGTCGAACCCACGTTCTCTCTAAATTCTGAATTGTAGTCATGCACCAACGGCTACGGTAGCCGGCAGGACAGAACTATATTGCAAAATTTGTTTTTTTCATAATTATGAAATCGTAAATTTTGTTTGTACTTAAATTTTGTGGATTTGGTTGGTTGGTTAGAGTGGTGATTCATCCCGAATCCAACTAGCGCTTCCGCACCATTTTGTTGCCACATCCTCGTTACCAACTTGTTATTTACGGCATGACTATACCCAGTCTGTGCGGTTCAGGAACCTTATTAGGTTGTTGACATCTAAGCCAGACAGTTGTTCGAGCTCCTCGAACAGCGGTTTGCCCAGGGTTAACATTCTGTCCTTCCATAGGGCAGGGCATTCACAGAGGAAATGGAAGATTGTTTCCTTTTTCTCCGGTTGTTTGCAACTGTGACAGTATGTGTTGTGAGGGATGCCCATTTTGGCTGCCTGTTCTCCGACAGGCCAAAAGCCAGTTATGACTGCCGTTAGTCTCCAGGCGTCCCGTCGTTTCATGTTTAACAATATTGATGATTGTTTAAGGTTGTAGGTGGGCCATAACGTTCTGCTGATTTTGCATTTCGTCTGACCCCTCCATCTACACTCCGCCATTCGGAGGTATTTTAGGGAAATTGTACTCTTGACTGCGCCTAATGGTGTGAATACCGGTTCTGCAAGAGCGTTATTCATGGCAGATCCCCCTCTTGCCAGTTCATCTGCTTTTTCGTTACCTTCAATATTCCGATGTCCTGGGACCCAGATTAAGGTAACATTATGTTTTTCGCTCAAGGTGGAAAGGCTATTCCTACTTTGTTCCACCACCATTGAGGTTGTAGTCGCTGAATCCAGTGCCTGGATTGCAGCTTGGCTATCCGAGAGAATAGCGATATTGCTCTTAAAAGAGAAGTCTGTGATTAGTAGCCTACAAGCTTCCCCAATTGCCAGTACTTCCGCCTGGAAGACACTGCAGGTATTGGGGAGGCGCACAGATTTTTCAATTTTAAGTCTATGAGAATATATACCAGCTCCAACACCACAATCCATTTTAGAACCATCTGTATAGACTGTAGTGTCGAAGTTGTTTAATGAGAATCCCTTATTCCACTCTTCCTTAGATGGAAAGAGAGTGGCAAAATTCCTATTGAATGTTACCGTCGGGACGATGTAGTCAGTCCTCACCGAGGTTAACTGAGTTTGCCGCAATAGTAGACTGGCATGACCATAAGTGTTTTCTTTCCAGCGGCCCGCTTCGTTTAACCTAAACGCACTCATGGTTGCCGTCTTCTTAATATGTAGGTCTATTGGAATAACGTGTGTCAGTGCGTTCAGAGCCTCCCTAGGACATGATCTGATTGCACCGACCGTTATTGCACAGGCTGATCTTTGTATTCTGCCGAGTAATTTGATGTTGTAATCTCTCCCTAGAGCTTTCCACCAAACTACCGAACCATACGATAAAATTGGTCGTATAACCGCCTTGTACAACCATAATGTATGCTTAGGTTGAAGACCCCATCTTCTTCCAAGCATACGTTTACAGGCATATAGAGCAATTTCAGCTTTCCTTACCCGTTCTTCGACGTTTAATTTCCAGCTAAGTTTGGAGTCCAAAATTACCCCTAAGTACTTTGCACTGGGTGAAAGTGAGAGGGTTTGTCCATTAATATTTGGTAGGGTAAAGCTTGGTACCTTGTATCTGGTGGTAAAGAGCATGAGTTCTGTTTTACGCGGGTTTAAACTTAAGCCACAGCCTGTTGCCCAAGAATTAAGCTCGCCTAACGCCCTTTGAATGATCCCACTGATCGTATTAGGACACAGTCCTGACGCCATTAGCACCACATCATCAGCGTACGCCACCGCTTTTACCCCTCCTCTATTAAGTTTTGTTAGGATTTTGCTAATCACACATAACCAAAGAAGTGGAGATAGTACTCCCCCTGTGGAGTGCCCCTGTGGACTCTCTTAGTTATGTTGATGTTACCCATATTAGCTCTAATGATCCTGGTTTCTAGCATAGAGATGATCCAATTGGTGATACAATTTTCCACCCCTAAGTCTATTAACGCCCGTTGGATAGCATTCGTGCTAACGTTATTAAATGCGCCCTCTATGTCAAGAAAAGCTGCCATCGTATACTGTTTGTTTACTAGAGACCCCTCTATTGTTCGGATTACCTCGTGAAGCGCTGTCTCCGTCGATTTGCCTTTGAGGTAAGCATGTTGTGCAGTTGATATACTAAAGCTCTCCAGCGAACTTCTAATGGATACTTTTGTGGATACTTTTGAGAACTTTTAATGATCTTTCAAGATTTTTTAGGAGTTTTTCAAACTTTTTCGGGGACATAAGGAATGCTACAATTCATCAAAATGCCTTCCAAAATGGCATCGAAAAAATTGTAATAAAAAATAACATAGTATTTGCTCAAACGAAATAAAGTAAACTCGAAGTGCTACTACTTAATGAGATGCTTTTGTAGTCGAAATTTTAAGCCAAAAATTGCTTAATATCTTTTAAGCCCAGAGGGACAAAAATTACCTATATGTGGAAGAGGGTTAATATGTTCCAGAGCAATTAGATGTAAGGATCTTGTGAATTCATTCCAAGAAGTAATAAACTTTTAGCTACCCTAAACAAATTCCAGCCGTACATTTCAAAAACGCGTGAGGGCAAATGCTATTCCTTTAACCTTTTTACCATATTTCGTCGGTGGATACTTGTTAAAATGTCCCAATCAGATGAATGTACGACCAAGATCTGGCACTTCAGAAACACTGCCAAATATTTATGCGGGATAATAATCTGTTACAATGATAATAGAGGCTCCTTCAAAAGTAACGCCTAGATTTCAATAGTGAAAAATTCCTAGACGGTACGTTTTTTATGTCATCTTTGAAATTTATCAAGTAGGCAAATGTATTATTTTACACGATAGAGCAACGCATTCAAATTATTGAAACCATCATATCGATCTTTAAGAAGAACATATCGCAAAGTTCCTCATTTTTTTGGTGGAAATAATCGTCACAATGAGGCGAGAATTCACAGGTTGGTGAAAAAATTTCAAGAAACTGATGCTGTGGAGGATAGTAAAAGGACTGACAGACCAAAAACTGGACGTTGAGAATTTGGCTGCTGTAGCGCAAAATGTTGCTGAACAACCTTCAACATCGATATCTCGACGTTCTCAACAATAAGGAATTCGTGAATCGTATGTTTGATGGATATTCAAATGATGTAATTTTTCACATATAATTGTTAAAAACTATATTTTGAATAAAAATAGTTGAGCCCTGAAAGCATCAAAATTTGTACCTGTTTTATTTTAAAACAACAACTAGGTGCGTCTTTTGATATACCCTCCATATCGCCTTGTCGTCGGGTGATTTATTTGTCAACTTGTTCAGAAAACATGAGAGAAGGGCAAAAATGCTAGTGCTGTAACCCAACTATTAAATTTTATAATTTATTGTAAATAGAATGCAATTAATATGTAAATCATTGTTAAAAGCCGTATTTTGAACAAAAATAGTGAAACCTGATAGAATATAGATTTTTACATGTTTTAAAACAACATCTTGGCGTGTCTTTTGAAGGAACCTTTATTACTATATCCCTGTTAAACTTCATGACGGCGTTTTTTGATTTTTAAGTATATTTGTTTTTTTTTTAGTTTTTTCGCCCCTGCTACATTGAATTCTGCTCTTTAAAGTCGTCAATAAAAATAAGCTGTTTGCTGTACGCCCACCTTAATTCTTCAGTTGATTGGAAAGTTTTACAGATCAACGAAAAATCTAAAATTATTTATCGAAGGAAATTATAAATAAGTAAATATTATACAGGGTCCGGCACTGTAAAAATGCCATAAATTTAGTTGTTCCACGACAGTCGGTTCTACGTAACCGGAACTACCCGGATTTATATCCGGCCAAGGACTTCAGCAGCATCCCTCATGTATGCACGAGGAATGTTTATGTTGCTACAACAACAACAACCTTAAATTTAGTTTGGAAAATTACTTTTACTCAATTCAAAATAAAAATGTGTAAAAATAATACAAAGTTAAGAATCAATTTACTTTTGCTCGATATGACCACCGTTTGCCCTGACTATGACCTCCAGATGGTCCAGAAACAAATAGCGACTTGCAGGTATTTTGGCCCACTCGCGGACAATGGCTTTTTTCAGCGCCTCGAGACTAGAGAATCTTTTAGTTTGGACCTTGCTCTCCAAAATGGCCCAAAGAGTATAATCCATCGGATTCGTGTCTGGTGAAATTGAGAGCCATTGTGTGAACGTTATGAAGTTCGGAACGTTCTTCTTTAGTCATTCGTGGTTCACTCGAGCTTTATGAGACGGTACCGAGTCCTGTTGAAACGTCCATGGTCTGCTACAGAAATGTTTTTCTGCCCACGGTTTCAAAGCAACGTTGACGCCAGACTCGATGAAAATCATTGGAGAGCGCTCATCTGTGGTTACAGCGACTCAAACCATTACCTGTGGCGGGTGATGCCTCCTGGTGGCCTCGATGACTCAAATTCTCATTGGTCAAATAAACCCTATCGTTTTGGGAGTTTACGAATTTCTCAGTTTGAAAAATTGTCCCGTACGAAAACTCAATGTTCGGAAATTTACCGCTTTCGGTCAAGTGCAGCAACTCCTTCGCTCTCTAAAGTCTGACTTGTTGCTGCTTTGGTGTGAGATCATGCGCCTTTTGGATCTTGTAAGGCTTGACCTTGAGATCATTTTTCAGTAGGTGGCGGATGCTACGGTCAAATATGTTCAGTTCTTTCGCCATTTGATTGGCACCATTTCACGTGACGTTGCAGTCTTTTGATGTCGACGTGAATCAATGACGTTTCGCGATGCTACCAGTATCATTGTAACGAGTAATGGTGCGATAAACAAAATCTTTATTGACTTTAAGGTGCTCGAGCTCACGACCAATCGCTGGTTATGATTTTCCAGCCAAATATAATGCAATCACACTATTACGTTTGAAATCCATTATTGATTTTCTTTCTTCGCGTTTACTCTCGACAAAATGCTTCCGCGCGCTTGTAAACAATACTCTGCACTGTCATTTAGCCCGTGCATCAGCTGCGCGAGCGGTCTGAAGTTGGTTACACTTCGAGTGCGGAGCCCTGTATATATTCAGCTTTTTAAATAATTCAAATTCCAATTCAAATCCCAGGTGGCCTTGTTAGGGTCTATTCACCAATTTTCAGGTGTAAGCGCATCAGGTGTCAGCTGGGTCAATATTTTGTTGATCTAAAAACCGCAGTTTTAATTGCTTCGATTAAAAGTCATAAGAACACATCGTCTCTTAAAGCCAGTTGGAATAAACGCGTAACCAGCAAATCAAATGGTTGCGAAGCAACGGTTGCAGCAACACCCTCTGAACATCATTGAGCCAACCAATTTCAGCATCCCCTCTTTAAAGGATTTCAACAGAACAATTAAGTAAATCAAACGTAATTGAGTACATTCGCAAACATTACAACCCAGAAAGGTAAATACTCGCATGAAAAGTAGAGGAAACCAATGAATGTACCGCGACACTTAAGCATAGCGAAGATTCGCTTTATGCTCGACTGAACTGTAGATACCTGTTATCGCACACACAGCCTTCGACATAGAATTTATGTGGCCAGATTAGGAAACACGTGGTTTTGTTTACAAGAAGGATTTTCAAGTGCGCTTATTTTTCGTAACTGAAATTATGAGCACAGAAAACAGCAAAGACACACAAAGTTGTCAATAAATAGTTCGCGCACTCATTCCCAGCTGCATAAAATAGTATTAATTAGTGCAATATACTCGTACATACATATTAATACACACATATTGCAATATATACATACATACATGTGGACGAGCATACATATTTTCCTTAAAGTAGACACTCGTGCCTACTATTTCCCCATTTAATGCTAAAAATCAAAAAATCTAACAACCAACAATTGTCAATCTTCCACTCTCGTAAGCCGCTGCCATCCCTTGCGCTTCAGCACTCCTCGCCCGGAAACTATCCAATAGCAACATTTTCCCCAATTATAGAGGCTTCAAAAATCAATGAAATACTTTTCTGGCGGCATTGCTGGGGCTTCTTGCGGCCAACGTCGACAATCCGTCGTCTTTAACAACTTTTGCGCAAAACCAAAATGTACAAATTCACCAGTACATGCATGCATATCTATGTGTAAATGCAAATAGTAAACGGCAAATGGTGAATGGGGAATGGAAATAGAAAACACACAATAACTTGTGAATACAAGCCAAGCATAAAATTGTTCATGTGTGTGTGTGTGTGTTGTTGGCAATCACAAAACCGATGACATGAAAATGGCAAAATGGCAATGGCCATTGGTGGCAATTGGTTCGATGCTTGGTGGACGACGACTTCATTGAACTTAACGCCCTTAATTAACCCGCCTTATTACAATTAAATGACTTTCTATTGACTAATGCTGATAGTGAGAAAATATATATATAATTAACACATCGGTCAATAAGTCCCCGGTCTAACAAAGAAAACACAAGAGTTACATCAAAATTCGAGTTTATTCATCAATATAGTTTCCTTCTAAGGCTATACAGTCAGTCCAACGCCTTTCCAAACGTTCGATGCCAGTTTTGTAGCTCTCGGAATCATCGAGACGTTGCTGTTTTTGGTCCACAGTCAGCAAACGCGGCACCCACTTCGAACATAGCTTCCGCATCGACAAATGGTCGTGTAAAATGGTGAAAACACTTCCCTTTGATATCTTTACGATGTCAGCAATATCATCCAGCTTCAATTTACGGTCGGCCAAAACCAATTTATGGACCTGCTTGATTTTTTCGGGAACAACTGCCTCATTTGGGCGACCAGAGCGGTGTGCATCGTTGGTGTCCGTACGACCGCGTTTAAAATCAGCATACCAGTCGATCACTGTTGATTTGCCTGGTGCAGAGGTGCCATAATGATCGTCCAACCACTGTTTTGCTTCGACGGTATTTTTTCCCATCAAAAAGCAGTGTTTAATGAGCACACGAAATTCTTTTTTTCCATTGTTCTGAAAATAACAAAAGTAGCGTCACTAAAGCTTCAATAACTCACACAATAATGATCCGAATGACATACAAATTTGACAGTATACCTAAAAGGGTATGTTCTTTCGAACCATAAAGCTAATTTTATGTTAGTGGCGCCCTCTATATGTCAGACCGGGGACTTATTGACCGATGTGTTACTAGTACTTTCCGATTTCTCTCAAGGATTGCCTGCAGTACCGGTGTTAAATAATTCAAATCAGCTCTTTTGGTGATCAGTTCCTTTAGCCTTCAAAATTATAATAATTCCAATTCAAATTTGTTTACAAACTATTTGCAGTGTAACACCAGACATGCCAAGCATTCATATATGCCTATATCTACCAACCGGTCTTTTTGACCTGCACGTCTTTTGAAATAAAATATTTATTATTTAGATTTGATGTTAATCAGGTTATTCATTTTTTTATTTTCTATTTACAGAATTTTTATACATTTTATGATGAGTTTAACTAATAGTAATTTCATGTGGTATCCCCACCAAACTAATACGGCTATGCAAGATGACGTTGCTCAACACCAGTAGCTCCTTCAGAATTGGGAAGGACCTCTCGGGGCCGTTTGATACCAAACGAGGTTTCAGACAGGGTGACTCGCTGTCATGTGACTTCTTTAATCTGATGTTGGAAATCATCGTACGAGCCGCAGAACTTAATCGCTCAGGCACAATATTTTATAAGAGCGTACAATTTTTGGCGTATGCCGATGATATTGACATCATCGGCCTTAACAACCGCGCTGTTAACTTTTCAAACTGGATAAAGAAGTAAAGCGCCTTTTCCAAACTGGATAAAGAAGTAAAGCGAATGGGCCTGGTGGTGAACGAGGGCAAAACGGAGCACCTCCTGTCTTCAAACAAACAGTCGGCGCACTCGCGTATCGGCAACCACGTCACTGTTGTCAGTTATAATTTCGAGGTTGTAAAAGACTTCGTATATTTAGGAACCAGTATTAACACCGATAACAATGTCAGCCTTGAAATCCAACGTAGAATCTCTCTTGCCAACAAGTGCTGCTTTGGACTAAGTAGGCAATTAAGTAGTAAAGACCTATCTCGACGAACAAAACTAACACTCTTCAAGACTCTCATCATGCCCGTCCTAACGTATGGCGCAGAAGCGTGGACGATGACAACATCCAATGAGGGGACGCTTGGAGTATTTGAGAGAAAGATTCTGCGTAAGATTTTTGGACCTTTGCACGTTGGCAACGGTGAATATCGCAGGCGATGGAACGATGAACTGTATGAGCTTTACGACGACATAGACATAGCACGTTGGCTGGGTCATGTCGTCCGAATGGATACAAATGCTCCGGCTCTGAAAGTATTCGATGCGGTACCAGCTGGTGGTAGCAGAGAAATAGGAAAGCCTCCACTGCATCGGAAAGATTAGGTGGAGAGGGACTTGGCTTCACTTGGTGTGTCCACTTGGCTCCGGTTAGCACGAGAAAAAAAATACTCGCGAGCTTTGTGTAACTCGGCCAAAATCGCGTAAGCGGTTATCGCCCCAATTAAGAAGAGAAGAAAGCCCGAGATCCCGACTTAACAGTGTATTTTGTACCCATTTGGTCCGTTATATCCACACCAAATTTGATACTGTTATAAAATAAAATGGTTCCAGGAAGCTTTTTTTAAGTGTTAGAGCGAGTGATTTGCTTATAAAAAAATTATCAGTCGTCACATTCCTGCCCCGACCAGTAAATGGCTCAATTAGATTTAGGTCAACAAACTCACCTAAAGATATTGATATTCGTTTATTTTTATTTTTGGCTAAGCATGGCTTATTTTTATTTTTCAAAGGATGATATCTGGATTGCGTGTCGTGCTCATAAGCCTACTTCTCGTTTCCAGCAATTATGTGTTTGATGAATTTTTGGTCGGAATTTGGCTATGAAAATCATGTCTTTGGCCATATCAACGCAGTCCCTTTTTTGCATGAAATTCAGGTGCTTTTGGACCAACTTTGCAATAACACGTAAACCCAAATCATTAACTGCAATATCCTGAACGGATCCATAAGCAATGTTCAAGTTCTCTGCCAGCTCTCTGTTGGTTAATTTGAGGTTATTGGTCAACTTTTCTTTCACTTTATTGATGTTTTCGACTTGTTGTGACGTATGTCGAACCCTTTATGATATGTTTAAAGAGTTGAATGTTGATAGATCAACCGACGGTGAACGTTGGCACACAATGGGAATGGTCCAGAAAGCAGGTTACTGAGAGAAGGAGAGGGATATCGAGAGACGTTTGGTGACGTGTGAGATGCTTCTTGAACGGCAGAAAAGAAAAGGCAATGAAAAATGGATCTATTATGATAATCCTAAGCGTCGAACCAGGTGAACCAGGTCCATCGACAGCGATAAAAAATATTCATGCTTCAAAGGTTATGTTGTGCATCTGGTGGGATAAGAAGCGTGTCATCTATTATGAACTCTTTAAACCATCTGCGACTCGTTTTACACCCCTGAATCCATTTTGAACGTAAAATTTAATACAAACGCATTTTTGCAAATTCAGAGCTATTTTTTGAATTCGTAAAGGTTTTAAAACCCATGCAGATGTAGATTTACTCAAGACGACGTAACTTTAAAAAAAGTCAAGCAATGGCGCTAAAAGCTTAGTAGGAAGTGAATCACTAACATGGAAACATAAAAACAAAAACCAGAACTCAAATCAGTTGACTTGGAACGTCACCAGGCGGTTGTCCCGGGAACTTTTCGATCAAGTAGTAGTACCATTGAAATAGTACAAATACTCATATTTGTAGTTGTACTAAATTATATAAGAGATTGTATTCATGATTCTGCGTGATTTTTACTCCCACTGAGCGCTTGCCTTCCATTGAGTAATGCACCACAGATTTTAGAATTGAAAGTTTTGAAAGTTATGTGTGAATTAAACCCCCACTGATTAAAATTTTTATTCACAAGTTTCGAGAGTAAAATCGTATACTTTGCTGTTGTACTTTTTTACACTGAAGAAGCGTAAGTACAGATACTCATATCAAATGCTCAGCTTTACGTTTTGAAAAGACAGAGTTAAATAAAAATAAACTAGCAATTAGAAAAACAAACACGTCTGTGGTAATATACTCTCATACGCACCATCTGTGCATCATAACCCGTTGGCTCATTGGCTCATTGGCTCGTTGGCTACCAGTACGGAAGCAACGTAGAAGTATCAATGACCATTCCTAAGACACCCACAATCTGCCACTTAGCTGTGGTGACAGCTGGTCTACGCGCGCGTTGCTATTGAAAACAACGCATTCATGCCATTTTAAAACCGCAATATGTCCTGTACTTGATATGGTATTTCCTCGTTATCCACCTTCACTCGCAGGGCAATGTTATTCTGAAATACTCGGCGTGTCAAACTGGCACTTGGCAGCAAAGGCGAGCGGACATTGTGACAGTTGAAAAGAAATCGTCAATGTCCATCGGCCGAACTAAGCAGGGATATTCGTCCAGCAATCGCGCTTCTTAAATTACATACTCAACGAAACTGAAAGCAATATGTCGTTGTGTTGTTCTTTATTACTAGGCGAGTACCCTTAAATTAAATGTAATGCGATACTTTCTCAACTGTGTTCTTAGGCGCAGAGGCGATGCAAGCAATCGATTGGTATTGAGGTTCATTATCCTGATGAGGCATTTATAACGTACACTTTTTACTGCAAAAAACCAGCCATTGGTGAACTGTTGGTAACTTTTATACAACATTCAAATGTCTTATTGATTATTATAAACTTTTTATTTATTCTCTCAAATCTCACCTGAAAAGGGTGCATTAATGCATATCTAAAAGTAGCAAATGACACTCCTGCAGTACATACATATACACGTATGTATGTTGATCTTCATGAGAAAATTATTCATCCCGTGTAATTGTTGCCTTCGTGGTTGTTGAAGCTTAATCCCAGCAATCTTCATGTACCAACTACTTTATTATACAACATTCATCATTGATTAAACACCAAACTACTAATTTAGTAATCCTTTACGGAAATATTAAATTTCAATTATACTCATCAAATTATTATCAACAACCAGCGTGGACGGCTAATATCAACAACAAATAAGAGCACAAGATTTAGCATAAGATTCACCCATGCAAACACATGCATTTGTGTGTATGTATGTATGTGCATTGATGCAACTCACAGCATTTACTGATCTTATAAATACCGTTTGGCACGTGCCATTACTGCTGCCTTATCGCTCTCTGCGGCATGTATGTATGTAAAGGTGTAAGTGTGTTTCAGTTATCATTATCAGCACTCTGTAATCTACCGCAATAAACGACGTGTTGAAAGAGGGCTGCACATCGCTCTCACCCCTACGTTGGTCGACTTTTGCCAACCGGCAAATTGTGCAATTTTATCAGATTAAGTGCTCGTCCTTCTGTTTCATGTCTCATTTAATGTCCTCTGAGAATATCTGTCAGATTTCGGTTTGACTCACACCGAAGGGAAATATTTTTAATACATACAGACACAAGCAAGCGTATTTACACATTTTGGTGTAGCTGTTCAACAGGTATGGGAATTTTACGTGGTCAAACATATTTATTTACATCGATCGAAATATGGTAAATGTTAGAAAACAGTTTTTCATAAGATCTGTATCTTTTTTGTTTTTTAGTGAGTCAATTTGAAAAGCATGCAGGTGAAAAACATTGCAGAATATATTAGTTCAGGGAAAAAGAAATTCATTATTTTCCCGGTAGATGGCTGTAGAAATCGATAGCTCGTAAAGTATCGATCAAACAAGTTAAAGTTTATGCTCGTTGTCAAGGTGACATTTCACACTAAAAAACATATTTTGCTATTGTACGAGTATTATATTTGTTTCATTCAGTTGTGCGTTACAGGGTGTTAACAATGGAAGTAACAAAGAAAAAATTCGGTACATTTTACAGTTTTTCTCTGATAAAGACGAAAATGCAACCAGGCCGCTAAAATTGTCATTAATGGCTGTGGTGTCGATATTGTAACAGCAAATTACGTACAATTTTGGTTTGTTCGATTCCGCTCAGGAATTTTTGATGTTAAAGAAAATATCGATAATGTCAAAAATGTCGATAAAATCACGGAAATAATCGAAGTTGACCCAGAAGCTGCGGATCGACCGAAATAATTTTAAACCATTTGCGGATTAAATAACGGATTTCTTTTTCCCCAAACTAATAACATAATATTGATTTAGTAAATCACAAATAATCATATTATCCTTTTGAAATCAAAAAAATGTCCTCATATATGAATTTGCCTCTTATAACATACCAGGGTCACTTGAAAAGTCCGTGTAAAGTCAGAGTGATGGCACTACTGGCGCGTATCGAGATAATATTTAGTTAATAGCATCTCTTGGAAAAACATACACAAAGTTTCAGCCAGATCGGTATATTTCTTTGTGTTTGGCATTCATTTCAATCGAGGAAGTTGAGTGGTTTTCCTTTTCCAGCACGACAACTCACCAGCTCACGCCTCAGCAGTTGTGGTTGCAAAATTAATGAAAATATTGTCCAAACTCGTTTCACATCCTCCCTATTCGCCAGACTTGGCTCCCTCGGATCCCTCGGACTACTATTTGTTGTCTAATTTGAAGAAATGTCTGGCGGGAAAAAGATTTTACTCAAAAGAGGAGGTGATTGCAGAAACAAATGGCTATTTTCCAGACTTGAAAAAACCTATTATTCGGAGGAGATCAACGCAAAAGAACCATATGGCCAGTGGGCTTCGATAATAAGCCGCGTTGAAGAATTAGCAAACTTATGCATATACAGGATGCAAACACGGTATATTTGAGGCCCTACGTATATATGTGGTTTTATCTTCCCGAAACCGTTATTTGTCTTTGCTCCTTTTCAGATAAGACATTAAGGACTGCAACCTTACTCAAAAAATGAAGAGACATGCAGTTATCGTCGGCCTTTGATCAATTTACATCGATTAAGAAATCTTTAATTTTCTTAAGGGCGCCCGTTCATAAGGTTCGCAAACAATACGAGGAACGCCCTAACACTGTCCGATCTGCAAAATTTATTCATATTAAGGTTTGAGCTTAAGGTTTCTGAGGATCTCATCCGTCAAGTTGTCCATGAAGATCTCCGGTATAAATCCTACGTTATGCGCAGAAGGCAGTTTTGTCTGAGCAAACAGGAAAGCAGGGAGCTATCCAATCAAAACGCTTTCTAAACAAAATTAAAAACTTTGAAGCGCCTTAGATTTTATGATTTTTTCTGAATAAAAAAAATTGGATAAGGACCAAAAGACAAAACGCAGAAATGATCTGAATGGCATTTGGCTATGTTCCAACCCTCAAACGTTCCTGTTGTTGCCCACACAAATTTTCCGCCACTGTATGGTTTTAGGTGTTGTGAGCCAAATAAGACATGTCATTCCACCACACCACACTTCTTTACTCAAGGATTTCGAGTAAATTCTGCTGCATATATTGAAGATCTAGAGGCAGTAGTGAACCCCTGGATTGATAGTGTACGCGGTGGTCGAGGTTTCATGTCCATAGTAGCAACCGGGCTCTACCGAATGATAGTCGCTTACAAACCCAATCGGCTACGGCAGCCGACGAAATATCGCCGTCGTCGAAATAAAGCGAGAACTCTTTACTTCACCTAGCATTCGCCCTACAAACCTTTAGCGCTTTAATAGCGCCATCATTCTTGCTTGCGAAATCACATCCTTTACAATCCGTTCGCCTCATTGGGTACTATATTTGCTATAAGTCACTATTTTATATAGCGAAATAAACATACTGCCACTTTTTAGCGGTAGTTGTGCGATATTTGGTAAATTCACCAAATAACTTTATGATAAAAAGCTCTAAGAATGGCGGAATTCTTCTTCTTCTTAATTGGCGCTAAAACCGCTTACGCAATTTTGGCCGAGTTTAACAAAGCGCGCCAGTCGTTTCGTTCTCGTGCTAACCGGCGCCAGTTGGACACACCAAGTGAAGCCAAGTCCTTCTCCACCTGATATTTCCAACGCAGAGGAGGCCGCCCTCTTCCTCTGCTACCACCAGCTGGTACCGCATCGAATACTTTCAAAGCCGGAGCGTTTGTATCCATTCGGACGACATGACCCAGCCAACGTAGCCGCTGGATCTTTATTCGCTGCGCTATGTCTATGTCGTCGTAAAGCTCATACAGCTCATCGTTCCATCGTCTGTGATATTCGCCGTTGCCAACGTGCAAAGGTCCAAAAATCTTACGCAGAATCTTTCTCTCGAACACTCCAAGCGTCGCTTCATCGGATGTTGTCATCGTCCAAGCTTCTGCGCCATACGTTAGGACGGGCATGATGAGAGTCTTGTAGAGTGTTAGTTTTGTTCGTCGAGAGAGGGCTTTACTGCTCAGTTGCCTACTTAGTCCAAAGTAGCACTTGTTGGTAAGAGAGATTCTACGTTGGATTTCAAGGCTGACATTGTTATCGGTGTTAATGCTGGTTCCTAAATAAACGAAGTCTTTTACAACTTCGAAATTATAACTGTCAACAGTGACGTGGGTGCCGATACGCGAGTGCGCCGACTGTTTGTTTGATGACAGGAGGTACTTCGTTTTGTCCTCGTTCACCACCAGCCCCATTCGCTTTGCCTCTTTATCCAGTTTGGAGAAGGCAGAACTAACAGCGCGGTTGTTAAGGCCGATGATGTCAATATCATCGGCATACGCCAGCAATTGTACGCTCTTATAAAAAATTGTGCCTGAGCGATTAAGTTCTGCGGCTCGTACGATGCTCTCCAACATCAGGTTAAAGAAGTCACGCGACAGTGTGTCACCCTGTCTGAAACCTCGTTTGGTATCAAACGGCTCGGAGAGGTCCTTCCCAATTCTGACGGCGCTGCTGGTGTTGAGCAACGTCATCTTACATAGCCGTATTAGTTTTGCGGGGATACCAAATTCAGACATCGCGGCATACAGGTAACTCCTTTCCGTACTGTCGAATGCAGCTTTGAAGTCGACGAAAAGATGGTGTGTGTCGATTCTCCTTTCATGGGTCTTTTCCAAGATTTGGCGTATTGTGAATATTTGGTCGATGGTAGACTTTCCAGGTCTGAAGCCACACTGATAAGGTCCAATCAGTTGGTTGACGGTGGGCTTCAGCCTTTCACACAATACGCTCGCTAGAACCTTATAGGCGATATTTAGAAGACTAATCCCGCGGTAATTGGCACAAATTGCAGGATCGCCCTTCTTATGGATTGGGCAGAGCACACTTAAATTCCAATCGGCAGGCATGCTTTCATCCGACCATATTTTGCATAGGAGCTGATGCATGCACCT
>JAYXIM010013481.1:0-31219 GCA_037575425.1 Anastrepha fraterculus | reverse complement strand
GAAAAATCCCTTCGTTATAGCCATCATAGGCAAATTGAGAGGGAAAGGCACATTGCGCCAGATGCCCGAATCAATCATTCCGGGATGCAAAAAGTTCACCGTCACACCGCTGCCCTCCAAGCGCTTGGCCAATTCGCGTGCAAAGTAGATGTTGGCGAATTTCGACACATAGTACAAATAGGCAGCCGGGAATGAACCGATCGGATTGAGTTTATCCAAATTAACCGAAGCAAAGCGATATAATTCGGAAGCAACAATAACTATACGCGATGGTGCACTCCTCTTCAGAACATCGATTAGCAAATGGGTAAGCAAGAATGGACCATAATGATTGGTAGCCATGGTCAGCTCAATACCATCTTCGCTAGTTTGTCCGCGGAATGCCAGCGCCATACCGGCGTTATGAATTAATACATCGATTTTCTGTTCATTCTTCACGATATCGGAGGCAAATTCACGTACCGATTTCTGTGAGCCCAAATCCAATTTCTTAACAATCAATTTGTTGTTGCCAGTCTCTTTGGTGATTTCCTCTGGAAAGAGATATCGAAATGTATTTGATTTCAAAACTTATACACAGTTTTGTACATTCAATTACTCGACTACCTTTAACAGCGTTAGCCGTCTCCAGATTTCGGCAAGCCATAATGATGCGCGCTCCTCGCTTAGCCAGATCGCGTGCGGTTTCTTTGCCAATGCCACTGTTGGCGCCTGTGATAATGACGGTTTTTCCTTCCATTTTCGTCTGCAACAATTGAAAAAATGCAATTAAATATTTAAATAAATTCTGAAGAAAAATATAAATAACTGGTCATTAAACTTAAAGTGGAGGATTAATAACAAAAGGCACTCTACGGGGACTTAAAGTACTCTCTAGTATTCTCTAGTTGCCTAGTACTTGATACATATATGGAATGAGGGAAGAGAGTAAGTAACAACACAGCCAAGGGTAGTTGGCGCAGAGCTAACAGATCAATGAATCCACACGCGCCCACAAATTACATATCACAATTGCAACTAATGGGTTTAGTTGTGAAGAGTACAGTTTCTGTCCAAAGAACTACAAACAGTAATCGCGCCTTATAAAATGATACTATATATCATAAAGAGTAAGAGAGTAGAAAGCTACGAACTCCAAATCTGAAACTAAGAGATTTGATCTTAGAGTTTGTATTATTTTCTTATAGTCCATAATTCATTCAACCTATACTGGAACTACCTATGCATGATGTACCTACACATGTCCAAGAAAATATCACTGTAACCTCGATATACCTTTAGCTTTTCCTCTCATTTGCGAAATGCCCCTTGGTTACTTGCTTCCTATAAAAATTCCGATGTCTATCACACCCACTCCAACATTCAAATTTTCTCCTTTTTTATAATGTCTATATGGGTTTTAAAGTTAATGACTTGCATGGGGTTTTCCAATAACAGGTATTATTGGTGAATGGATTGCGCTATCGAGAGATGATTAACGATATTTGTATGGCCGGGCTCATTGTCAAGATAAATGACTTAAACATCTACACAGATGGCTCAAAACTAGACAACCAAGTAGGCGGAGGGGTCTACTCCGACAAACTCGGAGTATGCCAATCATTTCGCTTGCCTGATCATTGCAGTGTTTTTCAGGCGGAAGTCACTGCCATAAAAGAGGGACTTAAAGAGATAAAAACGAGAGTATTATCCGCAAATGAAGTCTTCATTTACTCGGACAGTCAAGCAGCAATAAAAGCGCTGGAATCAAAAACACACTCGTCAAAAACAGTTCTAGAATGTTTTAAACTACTAGATGACGTATCTAAGTGCTACAAGGTGCACCTTATCTGGGTACCAGGCCACAGAAACATTGCAGGAAATTGTAAGGCGGATGAACTTGCAAGAACCGGTACAACGCTCGGTCTCGAACCGGATAAGGCGCTGATACCCATGCCCATAGCCACTTGTAAATTACTTATAGACAGGGAAACCATCAAAAAGGTAAATACAATCTGGCAAAACCTCACAACATGCGAACTAAGCAGACAGACATGACCGAACTGGAACAGCGGTCGATCGAAGATCTTGCTACGATTCAACAGAGAATCTATAAGAAAAATGATAGGTGTTTTAACTGGTCATTGCTTAATAGGCAGCCACGCTAGAAGGTTAGGACTACCTTACTTCGATTTCTGTAGAAGCTGTCTAAATACAGAAGAAGAGGAAACAGTCAGACACCTTTTATGTGAGTGTGAAAGCCTAGCTATGAGAAGGCTGCGCACTCTCGATACAGCATTTCTAACCGATGTAGCGGACATAGCCCAACTAAAACTAACGAAGCTCTGCTCGTTTATTAAAGCAACCGGATGGTTTGAAAAGGAACACGTAGAGTAAGGATAAGCTCCAGTGGTATCACAATGGACCTGCTGAAGGTCTAAGTGTGTCTTGCGACAACCACCCTACCTACCTACCTATGGCCGGAATTGGATAGTATTGATCTGGACAACGTTTATTTTCAACAAGACGGCGCTATGTGCCACACAAGCAACGAAACCATTGATCTTTTACGGGAAAACTTTCCGGACCGTGTTATCTTTCGAAGAGGTGATCACAATTGGCCACCGAGATCTTGTGATTTAACACCTTGTGACTTTTTTGTTTAGGGCCACGTGAAAGAGAAGGTCTACGCCAACAGCCCAGGGTCGATTCAAGACCTCAAAGATGGAATTCGTGAGGCTATCGAGGACATAGGGCAGCCTCTTTGCAATTCGGTTATGGAAAATTTCATGAAAAGGACATTGTCCTGTAAGCGTGGTCGTGCTGGTCATTTGCCTAATGTTATTTTCCACTATTATCGGCATACCTTCCTTTTTATAATGAAATAAACATCCGATTATTTATATTAAAAAATATCATTTTTCTTTGAATATCAAAATAACACCTCTTATTGGAAACCCCTTTAGTTAGTGTAATAAATGTGAAAAAGTTCTATATCAGTTTCCTTACTTTGCCGAATATTGCTGAATGTACCCAGATCATTTCTCATTTTTTAACTCCAATCAATTCCTACTTCTACTATTACTACTATTTTTTAATATAATACTTTAATTTAATACTTCCCACAACGTCAACTTTCTTCCAACCACTGCCTTTTAATACCTACTGTAATTTTATTGGTAATTTACTTGAACAATGCTTATAGATCCGTACAGGGCATTGTAGTTAATGATTTGCTGCAAAGTTAGTCCCAAGCCACCTGGATTTCATACAAAATAGCACTGCGTTGATATCGCCAAAAATATGATTTCCGAGGATGAACCCAATGCAACATTTATCAAACACATCATGACTGGAGACGAATCGTGGGTTTGTGAGAACGACATGCAATCCACGGGCAGACATCAGGCGAGTAAATGGATTGAACCAAGACCAAAAACACGTCGTTCTCAGTCAAAAACGGTATTGTACACCACGAATTTTCACCAAAAGGTCAGTCAGTTAATAAAGACTATTGTTTGGACGTTCTGAGACGTTCGCTCGAAGCAATACGCCAAAAAAGAAAACATTTGTGGGAAAACAACTCGCAGGTTTTGCACCATGATAACGCACCTTCGCATAGTGTCATCATTATCCGTGAATTTTTTACCAAGAACGACACGAATACCATCCGCCATCGAATTCATCTGATATGGCTCCCTGCTTTTTTCTGTTTGATGGAGTCAAAAAACCACTGCGGGGAACGTAGTTTAACATTTTATACGCCGAAAGGAAGTAATGAAAAATAAGTGCGTGTAGCGTAGTACACATAACAGAAGTGGCAGACAAAGAAAGAGGGAGAGGCCCGAAAGAGAATGAGAGAACATTTGCAGAGAATACAAATAGACAAAATTTACAAAAAACGGAGAAGGGTCGACCGGTGTAGGTAAACGCCGGACACAAAGCGTGGCAACAACGCGCACTACTCCGAGCGTTTGTCACCCGCACAAACGCAACGGTTCCAGGACCGCAGCAACGGCACACATTACCGCAAGGTAAAACTAATAAATCCGACGCCGGAATGGATAGCACTTTATAGTACGCACAAGCACTAGCCAGGAAACGGAAATAAGCGCCAAAAAGTTGGTCTAAAAAAAACGCCAAAAAAATTGGGACCAAAAAACGCTCCAAACAATAGACACCAAGGAAATATAACGCCAAAAAGTAGGCCCCAAAAATATATTTCCTACAAGTTTGCACCAACAAAAAAGTGTCAAAAAGTCGGCAGTGCTATTTCTCAGTATAAATTAGCAACCACAACGAAAAACTCAGGAAAAATAGCCTAAAGTGTATCAAAGATACATATAACTTTATGTACATATAAGGTATAGATAGCTCTCTCTCTCTCCTTTTCCTCTACGTTATATCTTTTTCTCTCTCGCGGAACGAAAACGCCCACAACGTTGCATGGCCTTGAAATTTAACTCTCCATTCTCGCTCGTCTATCGACGCCTAAGAAATTCCAATTCAAAAATCGGAGATGGCTCTGATGGCTAAACCGAAAATAGAGTGCCAGAAATGTTTCGAGAGCTGGATTACACGCTAGCTTAAGTGGGATGCAGTTGATCGAGAGGAAAGAATACTTTTTGTGGAATGAACTTGTATTTTGAATTTTCTGAATATATGGGAACTTTTTGATCAAGTTGGTATATTGTTTGCTTAAGGTTAAGCGCCACAGTAAGCCATTGCAAAACTCTCTGAATCATTCGCATCGTTATTTTGTTTTTTATTACATTTTTAAGCGCATATGCAATTATTAATCTTATTGTTATTTAATAGTAATTTTTAATTGCGCGACATATTAAAGTAAACTCAGCAAGTTTTCAATATCTCAGTGACAATTATATACAGTAATGAATTAAATAGTATACGGCTCTATTTGTACTATTTTGCGAGAACAAATATGACTTAATGTAATTACAAAAACTTCCCTGACGTCAGGTGGTTATACTACTATGTAGTATAATTTTATGTAAGCTTTTATGTAAGGTATAATGTACGAATTTGGGGACTTACACTAAACGATAGCATGCATGTTGCGTCTCTTTTACGATGAATAAAAAGGTATATTAAAAATTTTTGTCGCGTGCAGAACTGGTTATCCCAGCCGGCGGCTTGAACTTGCCTAGGTGCTCGTGCAAGTGTGCATGGGTTATTAGGTTATATGTTTAGTCAGATATTGAGTTCCACGCGTGTCTTACCGGTATTTTTTTTAATGCAAACAAAAGCTCATAACTTCATAAAATGACCTGGGGCTCAACGGCAAGTACGCAGTAATCACAGTCTTTACAACTCGCGTTTAGGTAATTGTAAGCAAATAATTAAAAAGGCCACACTTGTTTACATGTAATTATTTAAGCACACATACATATGTGCATATATAATATATATATAAGTATATCTCTGGACTTGTGACAAAGCCACTTACATCGAATTTGCCCTTTCTACCTCGCAAGCACTAATTTTCTGATGCTTAAAATATTAATCAGTCACGGCAATTCAATGAAATTTCAATTAATATTATATATAAATTTTTTCTGTGAATGATCAGAAATTATTTATCTAAAAATAAGCACAACTAAAGGCAAATACTCAAATAAGTCGTCGTGTCAGAAGTGCACTGAAATATTATATAATTATGGAAGCGTGGAGCGAACTAAGACAGGTTAGCGGATGGACATTTGTGGTAGAGATTAGTGTGTTGAATAATGTATGCATAAATGCGTATCTACATATGTATGTATGTATATATGGAAAGGGTTGGGCCGAGAGGTGAGAAATAATATTTTAGCTGTTACCTCAGTGAAGCATCTGCCGGCTGTAATGCGCAAATAGAAGCGAATGCTCAGCAGAGTGGCAATGATGGCCGAAAACAGGGCCAAGAGCAGAATGTCACGCAGATAGTCAGCGCTCGGTAACACACTCAACAAACCCATCTAAAATAATAGATATGTATGGAGGCGCGTAAGTTGTTATGTGAGAAAATCAGTTGATTATTATGTAACATATCAAATAGAGAAATGATAAATTTATAAACAAAAAAGAAGACAATAAAAACACGTTTGACTAAATATGCGACAAATACTCAGAATGCAAAAATTTTTGGTTTTTTTTTTGTTGAATTTAATAGCCTCGTACAAAAATAACATGAAAACAATGCCAATACAGTGTTCTCTCTCTTAAGCGGACACCTAAGACTCTAGGAAAATTTGTTTTTATATTCTTAAGGATTTGTGGTATGTACTGGAAAAGTGTATTAACCTAGCCAGGAAGTCAATTTTTTCGGCTGGATCAGTGGCTTCCTTAAAGCATTTTACCCAAAACTCAGCTTAAAAACCTAAAGCATATTTTTTTGCAATAAGCTGCGCAATCGACTAGTAGACTCGCACGGTCAGGCAAATTTATTAATTCTGCTAAGGGTCGGTGAGAAAGGTATTTACACTTATTTTTAATTATTATGTTTTTTTTTTAATGAATGCAAGAATATTTAAATTTCAAGTCGATCGGAACCAAATTTACGTTGTTAGGAGTATTTGAGGTCTTTTGCGCCAGGCAGATTTCTGTACCTCCTTGACCTTGAGCGTTATTTTTTTTGAATCATTATTAGCCTTCCAAGTCTATGAAAAATTTTAAAATTATAAATTCTCTCAGAGGTACCTCCAGAACCATCTGCTTTAATAAATGCATTTTCATTTTTTTGCTTCTGATGATTCTGTTGCGAGTTACGTAACACAAGTTCACCAAGAATTAATTTTTTTCAAAGCACCTCTGGAGAGTCACTTGCTCAATTTTACTCTACAATGCAATTTAGGGAAATATATTTGTATTGCTTTATTTTGCATTGTTATACAGAAATTTACTGAAATCAAATCTATCTTTTGTACTGTATTGGCAAAATACATTTATAAATCACGCGACAAAAAAGTTTAGAGATAATTAAACTGCACATTTATACTTTTTTCATACCGAAACAAAAATTATGATTATTGCAAATAAGACTGAGCTTAGCTAAATGTGCAACCATTTCATATGCAAATCGAATTATTTAACATATTCAATAAACACTTACATTTGTCGTAAATTAATACGAAATCCATTTTCTTAAATAGACAGTAAAGCGCTGGATGCTGTTTGTACATTTCATTGTATGCCATTTTATTTTAACGAAAGATCTTAAAAATTGAACTTTGGGCAGCTAATGAAATGAACCGAGCAGAGAAAAAGTTAAAAAGAGTCAGAAAAAATATTTAACATATGAATTAATAAATCTTCTCTATGTTAGTGGAACACCTCGAGTCTTTAATTAAACTGTCTTGAGTTTTATCAGCAAGCAAAGTATCTTTTGTGAGTGTTTGCTTTTGAAGCAATGCAGTTGTGTGTTTGTAGGTCAGGGCACTGCAAATGTATGCTGTTGAATTTATTTCATTAGCATATAATTTTAAGCTGCTTGGCATTGCAATTTCAACCGAATAGTGTTTTCCACACAAATAATAAAATAAATCCACAATACCCACAAATAGGAGGAGTAGCTCGGCCAAACACAAACCGAAATGTACGCGCCAATTATTTATATATTTATTTAAAAAAAATAAATCCATGAGTTTTTTTTATTTGAGTACGATTATTTGATACATACAATGGATGTACAATGGATGTATTCATTCTGTGAGAAAAACAAAATCGACAATCATCATAAAAACATGTCCTTTTCTATCATTTCATTTCCGCCTTCAATACGTGAAATATTATAAGTTTTTGAGATATACTTCACTTAATTCATTTTATATATACTCGTATATATGTACATATTTTCCAGTTGTTCCTAGGTTGATATGCTTTAATTCACTTCTGTGTTTGCCTTGAAAATAGGTAAAGAGCTACCTAAACTATAGGGTTTTGTAATAATTTCACTTGGTACCTATTTTGTAATGCGTGTCTATTATTTATTTTAGTGAAATAACGAAAAATTTCAATTAAAAATTATTGTCGATGGCAACCCTACTCATAAATATTTCTGCTTACGTCTTTTTTAACTTGTGTACTAACAGAGGTGTTTTTGTTTTTATTAAAAATCCATTAAACATTTTAAAAATTATAGGAAGTGGCAACTCTACTCAGAAATATTTCTGTATTGTAGCTATTTCATTTGTGTATTTAATTTTAATTTTATTTTATTTTTAAGCAGGTGGCAAACCTGTGCAAAAATGGGTCTGGAATAAAGCTTTCTCACCCATCTTTCGTTTGATACCAATATTATAATACATATTACATACACATATGCAAGTACATTCATGTACTTATTTATATAAATCATATAATTGGCGCTTACACCTTTTGCTCGATGTTTGGCAGAGTAGCGAACTTCTTTGCTTTATTGCTTCGTTTGTTTGTTTACATTTCCATCGAAATTTTGACATTCAGTACACAAAATTGCAAAAACAGAATACATTTAAATGTTATTGTTGCTCTAGTACCACGGCCTTTATAGATTCGCCTTGGTATAAATACACTGCCTGTCGAAGGACGACCGGACCCTACCGAGTGGTAGTCACCCACAAACCCATTCGACTACGGCGGCCTTCAATATAGGTATTTTTATGTCAATTATTTCTTTATATATTTACTCTATTTTGCTCTATTATCTGTTCTATTTTGTCAGAAAGCGCATAGTTTATGTCTTCCGAGACTTCACTATAATCTACAGTTTATGAGCGGAACCGGTTGAGATTTGTATCCAACAGAAAAGAATATTTAACTTTATGCAAATATGTATATACACACATTCATAGGCAGATATCAAAAATGATGTGGGCACAATAATGCGATTGACAAGCAAATTGAAGAACATTTTTATATAAATTTGCGAATTTGTATAGCCAGCGACTCCTAAGCGTTTATTACGCAGGTCGTTTGCAAAAACAAAAACTACTTAATTGCTTGGAGCAAACCTTTTGTATTTTCGACATAGTCTCCTTTGAGGTTTATACACTTCGTCCAACGATGTTCTAATGGAGTTGCGTTAAAGAAAACCATTATTTTGCGTTGATCCCTTCCGAATAATAGGATTTGTCCAAGTCTGAAAAATATCCTTTCGCCTCTGCAATCACCTCATCTTTTGAATAAAATCTTTTTCCCGACAGCCAAATTAGGGAACAAATAGTAATCCAAGAGATCTGAGGTAGCCAAATCTGGCGAAAGGGGAATATGTGAAACCCAATTTACATTAATTTTGGGTCCACAACTGCTGAGTCGTGAGCTGGCCATAATGGAAATGAAAATCACTCGCCTTCCTCGATTCGGATGAATGCCAAGCACAAAGAAATATACCGATCTGGCTGAAACTTGGTGTGTGTTCTTTCAAAAGATGCTACTAATTAAACATAGCCTCGATACGTACTAGTAATGCCATCTCTCTGACTTTGCACGGACTGTTCAAGCAACCCTCGTACATTTTTAGATATTTTCATATTTCTACTAAATAAGTTTATACTTAAATCTTTGTGTTCAAAATAGCGCACATAATTTTACTATTATTATTTTACTTTTTTTTACAAATTTTCATATGAAAATATTATATGAAAAATATAAGGATAAAGTTATAAACAAACATTCTTTTATTTCTATGTTGCAACACCTCTCAAAAAGAATCATATTAGCCAGAATAAGAAAGAAATCTTCTAAACAATTCCTACGATAGCCCTTTGTTGGTTCCCACTTCAGAGAATACTATTTAATTATGGTGAGCTTGGCAGTTAATTGCTGCTTAATCAGATATGAAAACAAAATCTTTAAAATATGCATAAATTACATGCGCGTATGATACACACATACATACATATATCCACAAATCTTGCTGCTTTTACATTCATATTATTATTTTTTTTAAGTCCAAAGTCTTTGTAAGGTGAAAGTTAATAATTTTAGTAAATGACAATAATTTAGTTTTTCTAAGTTTGTCGGCGTATTTAACTTTAAATTTAAATTAATGATCATTGAGCAAAAACAACTAAAAACAAAAAAGCTGTATACAAAGAGCGTACGCAGCAGCACTTTCACCTTTTTATACAACGCAATGGCCGATATTATCCAACCGCTGCAGGTGAAATAGCGAAGCAAAATAAATAAGTTAAGTCTCACGTTTATCAGATTTAAAGGCGCTTTCGAAGAGAAGAGAACGCGTTGTACTTTGAGCAGAAGCATTAACTTTTATGAGCAAAGAATTTAAGTGCGGCCCAAAAGAACTCCATTATCGTTCACTTTTGTGCACCTTCTTCTTTCTACCACGTCATCAAAATGAGAAAATCAATGCCTTTGTTAAAATGCTGCCGCTACATTCTTATACATACATATGTAGGTATGTACGCTCTATAAACGGAAGTATACTTACAAGCACGAAGTGTTAACAAACCTCCATACGTGTTTATGTCAGCTCAAGCTCGACAATTTTTTGCTACTAAGGCCCTAATTTTAATAAGCAGAAGTTAAGAGCTACTTTCGTAAAATATGTTTGTGCATACGCGTAGATATGTCTTTCATTGTTATGCCCGTGTGCTCTTGGGAAATCGCTATTGCTGCCCATATCTTATTGCAAGCCACAACAAATTTTTCAATTTCTGTAAAAAAGAATTGCAACAGACCCTTCATATCGACACTACACAAATTCCATAGGACAGTATGTGCGCTTGAATGTTTATTGAACGATATTTTCGTCTCTTGAGCACTGAAAACTTAAACTTTACACACACACTTACTAACTTGCCAACCAACCAGCCAACCACTTTTTCTTGCCCAATCAGCTTTTTTTCAGCATTCTGTGCATTTTTTACAAAAACTCAAATCATAGGTAAAATAATACATTCCCTACACCTTAAAATAATATTCGCTGTACTGGCACCTACCTTTTTATAAAACTAAAATTTTGCTTTAAAAACTGTTTATTTATATTCTATCAAATTCGCTCGCGCACAACCTTCGCCTTGAACGATTGACTTGAGACTGTTCGAAGTTGTTGTATCAGCTATCTTGAACTGATCGTCGTTTTGGTTTGCTGTCGGGAGTTGTTGCTACTCTTTCTTTAACCTAGCCACACTCACACTTTAATATATGTTTTATACAGCCAGGCGGTTATTAATGTGCGACTCTGCACCGAGCGCGCATTGCATTCGTGCATAATTTTGTGTGCTCTTTGTTTTGTTGCTACTTTCTCTCGATTGAAATAAATATTAACGCTGGTGAAACGTAAAAATGAAAACTAATAGCAACAACAGGCTTAATGTTTGTTTCTCTATTTGAAACGAGAGATTGCTCATGATTCCAGCTGAGAGGCTGTTGGCTGTTGTACAAAGTTTGTGTCTTAAGTCTTCTGTGTTTTGAAAGACAATGTCGAATAGCACTACTCATTTATTTGTTTAGGGACTTTGTTTCTGTTTCGCTTCCAAATTCTGTTTCATGGTACAAAAATTGAGTGCTCTCTCTGATCGAGGTTTTTAAAAAATTAACTAACTTTGAGGGCACCTTTAGTGTCAGTTCTCTTAACCTCCATTTTTCCTAGTTTAAGATTAAATAAACTACGGCCCAATGCCTATTTTCGCACCCGCAGGTTCCATCCATCACCATGTAACCCGCAATACTCAATACCATAATATTTATTTTTTTTATCGTTCCCACGCGAGTCGGTTCTGCGTTGCCGGAACACCCCAATTTATATCCGGCCAAGGACTGTCACTTCGCAGCATTACCCGTACATATAAGTGTGATTTTTATGCTGCTACAACAACAAGAATAACAGCAACCATAGGTTAGGTTAGGTTATTGCGGTAGTCGGTCTGCACGACCAACTTACTTAGACCATACAGCACCGTGGTGATACCTCTATGCTGCACCGGAACCCCATTTACCTTCCTTCGTGAAACCATTGTGTGGCTCTTTTGAAACGTAGAATTGATCCCATTTAAGAGAATTAAAAAAGTATTTACCTAGACAACCTGCTCTGATTTTAGCTAGGGCTGGACAATTACAAAGGAAGTGCTCAACTGCTTCTTCCTCTTCCTTATCTCTACAGCTTCTGCAATATTCATGGGAGAAAGCTCCTAGTCTTGAGGAATGCCTGCCGAAGTCCCTTGAGAGACTAAGCAATTCCTTTGTTCTTTTCTTGTTTATTTGCAGCCATAGTAGCCTAGCTGTTACACATGTAACATCTCTCCATGACCTATTGGCCTCTTGGATAACGTTGTTTTTTATTATTAGTTTACTTGTGGCCATGGGAACAGCAACCATAACTTTTATTTATAGTTTTTGAAATATTATTCTGGCAAAAGTGCCAAATATAAAAAGTCTCAATTTGTGCGTAACTAATACTAAATAAGTTGCCCCCTAAACTCTGTTTTTCCTAGTAAAAAAAAATTAAGTCGGCTTTTGTCTAGATGAAAATCGCTACGTTTTCTGTTTTTATCTCGAATTCTGGTGCAGACCTACATACAAAGCACATTTAATAAATATTTCTAGGACAAGTTGGTCAAGGTTGAAAATAATTGCATGCATTTAAGTTTTTTTTTTTGCATATTCAACTTTTATTTTGCACACATTTCCAGCGACATTGCCACGCTAATGAAGACCTCTGCAATATAATAAATTATTTCCTTGATTAAAATGTCTTGGAAAAATTGCTTTTCTTCGTTTTTTGTTATTGTTGGCAACTCTCTCGATCATTATTTCTCTCTTTTATAAGTAATGTTTTATTGACCTCGCTCTCTGCCTAATTTATGCTTTTCTATTTAAAAAATCACTTATTTTTACAGTTCAATTTCTTCTCCTTCCTCTCGTTCTTGGCTGACTATTATCCGGAACCATCTTTCCATCCTCTACAGGTTTCGTGATTGTATTGTACCATTCGTTTACATGCCGCGTTACTATATCCACGAAGGTATTTACTCTCTTTCTCATTGCTTTCAAATATCCATTCGAGTTGTTCTTTTGAGTATCATCGTCTAGTTGCAATCTATTCGAAGTTCGTTGCTCAGTATCCACCAACTGTTTCGGTGTTACACTGCCCAAAGGCAGCAAGTCTACATCCTTGGTGATCATATTCGAAGCCCAATCATCTTCTGATAGCTCATATCGCAACGCACGTGGGGAACGTCGTTTACGCAATGAACTCAAATTCCACCAAGGTGTTTCCGTCGTCGTATCAGCAGATCCCTCTAAACTCTTTTGCACGTCCACATCGCCCACCCTGCCGTGCTCACTGAAATAGTTTTCCAAATTTTCTGTCAAGTAATCGATGTATTTGTTACGTAACGATTTAATTTTCTTTAACATTTCGTCATCATTGTCTACGACCGTTTCACTAACTTTTTTTTTGCTGAAGTTATTGTCACTCTCTCTCTCATCTTTCTCTTCGTCATCTTTCTCGTTGTCGCGCAAAAAAGAACGGGCAAGTTCTTCTTGTGCGAGGAGAAAATCCTCCGCCAGCTGACCAGCGGTCGGAAATTTCGCTGCATCGACGTTTTCAACATCACGATCTGCATTGTTTGTTATCGAAGTTTCATCGAGTGTGTTACTCTTGGTTGTTTTTTTGGTGAAGGGTTCAGGAAATAGTAGAGCGTTCCAACTCTTACCCTTCTTGGGTTTCGTTTGGTCTGAAGTTGGTAGTGGCAGTGCTTCGTAGAACTCAGTAGGTAGCAGACGCAAAGGTTTCATTTCGTTTCTAGTTTCTTTTCCATTTGTCCTGTGTATTTTCTTAACTTCTGCTTTTCTCTTACCTCTCTCATCGGAGTTATTTAGATCTTCACCGTCAATATTAGTTATATGCCTCAAATGCACATCGCCCTCCGGCACTCGCGCCGATTCGGGCTCACTTTCTGAACCCATTTGCTTAAAAAACTCCTCCTCGTTAAAATGTTCAGGATCGTATGAGGATTTAGTTGATTTCTTTTCGGGTTTACGTATTTCAATAATTTTTTTAACTACAGGCGCTTTCTTCTTACCACCATTCGCCCCAAAGATAGCGCCAAAGTAATCATCGGTGCTACGAGTATTTCGCTTAAGTGAAAGCAAATCTTCCCGATCCTTCAGAGCTGTGTCGAGTAAATCCTTAATCCACTTGAGTGCAGTTAACCGTCTATACTCTAACACTTCTTCTCGTTTCTTAGGTGTCTTTTCCTCTAAGGAAAGTGGCTCAAAGAGTTTTGTTAGTGTCTGCGTGTGTTCACCTTTGTCTTCGAGCACAATATGCCTTGCACGATTTGAAAAAGTGGCATAGCGCCGCCTACGATGGTCGTGTTTCATTGAAGCACTATGTAGGAGCGCCGTCTCGTGTATTAGCTGCTGCAACAGTTTGTCCGACGACGAAATGTGCCTCTTCATCACATTCACTTCATCCTCAGCCGACTCCTGCTCCTGCTCCAAATCGTCAACATCGATCTCTGTGAACTGGCAATGCTCCAACTCAGCATTGGGCAGCACCCAAAAGCCGACAGATTTCGCCGGCGCATTCAACTGCATCGCCTTATTTGGACTCCTCGTCTTCACTTGTGGTTCCAACGTGGAATTTATAGTTAACTTTTCACTATTCAAATATGCGTTATTCTTTTTAAATGTTAGGATGTACTGCCAGTACTCGTCACCCGGTAGCTTTGTGTTGGACCTTACGGACACTTGTTTGGTATCATCATCAGGATTGACAATCATGAAAGCCACACCTCCCGAAATTGAATTTGCACAATGTGTATACAGCTTATTGGTACGAAGAAATATGGTGAAGGGACGAGCAGAGAAAACCCGTGAGCCCATCACTTTCTTGAAGAGCATTGTCACAAAGAAACTTGGACTAGAGTATTCCAAATCATCTTGATCTGTACGACGGAAGACCGCATCAAAACCTGAGCTCGCCGCCTCTCCCAGCGTCTGTGCCCAACGCAGCGCATCGGTGATGATCTCCGCATTCGTTTTGCTAATAATGCTGGTGGTGCTGCTCCTTTGTTTGGAGTTTTTGGCACGATCCTTAGGTGTGAAGTTCAACCAAACAGGAACCTTTTCAGAGAACATGGCACGTAAAATGCGGTCGTGCTCATAGGCTGAGCCGATCAAGGGGTTTGACGTTGAAGGATCTGCGGGTCTGTGAGCGTAAAATGTGATATACAAACAAGTCAGTGTACACATTTTTTTATATAAAAGATGAAAGATTGTAAAAGTGTTTTAAAAACTTACTGCAACCAGTTGAAGGCAGCACTAAAATCCTTAGATGACTCAATATAGCGTTTCACCTCATCACTAGTGCTGCCCAACGGAATTTCAGCGCCGGTTACTTCCCAGTCATCGACGTAAGGATTGAATGAATCCACCATCAAGTTTAGAGTATTTAAATCGTTGAGATATTCCGTGACACTTGGACCAAACTCTAGAAATAAAAATTGCTTAGAATTTGTTTTTCTGGTATTTTGGTGCTCAATTTGATCAAAATTTCAGAAATTCAAAATTTTCAGCTTTATGCTCACTTCTTACCTGTACCCAACTGCCATATGCAATCAGTAATACCCGTTAAATAAGAACTGTTTAATATCCTTAGGGACTCCATAGGGTCCCATTCGCCGTCATTATATGGCATTGGGATAATCATCGTCCAATTAACAGCACTGCGAAGTAAATCAAGTTTTAAGCTTGTTTTACGTTCAATTCCCCACTCACCTGGTCCAGCGATTGAAACCCTTCCAAATAGTTTTTGTTGGATTTCGATATTTCGTTTCAGTATCTGGTATGAAGTTATAATCGCTAGCGAATTTGATGTAAGAACTGCCAAGCAGTGTGGCCATATGCGTTAAAGATTTCCTGTGGGGAAAATTCAGGCTTGAACTCATTTCTAAAAATCACTTTTTGTTGTACTGAAATACCTATTCGGGCCATCAAGCGCCCTATACAAATCCGCCGGCTCCACAGTAAAACTGACAAACTTTTCATTCACATCATTGAGCGGCCTATTCAGATTTACTTGCACAAATACTTCGGCGTAAACGGAGGACACAATAATTGTGATTATTAAAGATATCACTCCCGAAATTGGGGTCTTAGGAAAAGTCATTTTCCGCAGAACTATTAACCGTGCGCTGCGAAGAGTAAATTTTGACTGGTTGTGAAACTTTCTGATAATGTTGCTAAATAAACTATTTTCATTAAAGAAAACAATTTATTTCGCTTACTTTGAAAATTTGAATTTATTCTATTAATTTTTTTTCGTTTTATTTTACAAAACAATGGTAGCTCCAGCCAGGTGTTTGCGTTTGTTTAAGTACTTTTGCTGACTCCAAAAATTCTTGAGATTAATGAATTGCTGATTTTGCAGTCGCATTTAGAAGTTCATGGAAATTTTCAAAGAAAGCAACTGTTAAAATAAATATTGTAGGTATCTGCGTGTGCTTTTGTGTGTGCATGCAAATGTTACTATGTGAGTACGATTTTTAATACTGCTAAAGATTTACGTAGTAAAATAAAGTTATGTGGCCGCCGTATCAAAGTAGGTTTGTGCGTGATCACCACTCAGTTGGGCCTGGGTTGAGACTCACTGTGGATATAAAACAGCAAATGATTACAAAAGTATACTTTTACTAAGGTTGCCCCTCGACAGGCAATTGCAAACATCCAACTGCATCTCTGCCATAGAAAATAGTAAAGCTTGTCGTAAAACCCATATGCCATTTCACTCAGAATTTTTAAAAGAAATTCGGATAATCAGTTTTATAGATCATTAAATTTAAGTATAATAAAGTGCAAGTTTCAAGTAAATCAAAAATCGAACTCCTTTTTTTTTTTTTTTTTTGTGGTCGCTTTCTCTATTTAACGCCTACGCCATTTTTTATATGGAAGAAAACACCAAACACCGTCAACAGAAAAAATTGTCAAAAATCAACGCAATTTTTGCACCACTTGAAATTACACTTTAATATACTAAAATTCATAGATCTTTGGAACTGCATACCCGACATTTTTCTGAATATTCTTATTAAAATTTGTCAAATTTTTACAAATTTTTCACAAAGTTCGAAACTTTGCTTCATATGGTTTTTGCTTTAGTGTGAACTATATTTTCATGACAAAATAATCGAAATTGCAAAATAAATAAATAAATAGTCTTTTTCTTCTTTATTTGCTTATTCAATGTTGAGTGTTAGCGGTCATACAATAATTATTTGTACATTAAAAATTTTTACTACTTACGGTAATTTAATTTAATTTATATTCTTCACAATGTCTCGATAAGCATCACGATTATTAGCCGTATTCCATAGTCCAGCTATGTTGCCAAGGTCTGTATAGTTCCTGATGTTACGCAACTACAAAAGCTGCTTTCTGCCAACACGTCGTTTTCCTTCAATTTCGTCCTGTAGTATTAAGTTAGGTTAGGTTAGGCTGATCTGTAAAAAGATCTCACTTTTACTTCTAGGGTCCATTGTGTTACTGGTGCTATATGTTTGGAGTCGAATTATTATTTTATGTAATTTGTGATGCACGTTTTCGCGAGTTTTAGCAAGTCGTTCAACCTTTTGTCAACAATATGTTTCACGGATGAAACATATGCTGATCCTAGCACATCTGTCGAGTCCTACAAAGAGCAGGCAGCTAAAGAGTTTCTTAAATTTGCGGAAGGTGGATCTTGCCATTTCTATATAACAATACACACCCCAGCCTTACGCCTTCAACGATATTTATGTCTTTGGACCCATTAAAGGTTTTTTAAGCAACGTAATACATTGTCATCAATTCCAATAGTTTCCAAAATCTGAAAAAATATGTCGTGATGCACATTGACGACAGCCTTTTCATAATCCGAGAAAAACTTATCAATAGGTGCCAAGACCGGATTATAAGTTGGAATTTTAGATTTTTTTAGATATTTAATTTTAATGTATTTCTGTTCAAAAACGTCAAAAGTTTCGAATAAGATTTTCAATAATAACTATGAAGACATTACAAGCAATGTGTTTGTATTTAAATATTTATTAGTTGCCAAGGGTCTCGGTTCAAAGTTAATATACATTACGATTATGGACTGAATCGGACCATTAATACGATTTCTATAAATTTCTCGACACCAGCACCACCTAGCGGATTCAAGTGAATGAACCATTTAGGAGTCTATAAACTAAAAACAAAAAACTTCTTTTCATTTTTAGGTAAGATTTTGGGTACATCGATTTATCAATATTTGCAATTCTTCCGTTGCAGTTTTTCAAACATATTTTATTGGAGATGTTTAATCCTCATCGGTAGCTTCTAAGATGGCCTTAAAGCTGAATGGCAGAAAAGGATACCCAGTTCCGGCGTAGAATTTAGACATGAATTCCACCCTAAAATGTTAATTATCATCAATCAAATTCACATCGGTGTGAAAAATCATTTAAATTACCAATGCAAACGCAGAGTATGCAGAAAAGCAGAGAGACCTTCCATAAATATCATAATGGCTATGGTTAATAAAGCCCAAGCCCAGAAGATGATGTACACACCAATAGCACCAGGATAACCCTTGAAATGGAGACCTTTCTGCATCACCATAAGCCATAGAACATAAGATAATTCTGAAACAGATCAAAAGATAGTGGAAACAGAAAGGTAAAAAATAAATGCTCATGTAGGCAAATTAAAACTCACCCGCATGCGCCAAAGACAGGGCCCATAAACGCAGATACGAGGCTGTATGCGAAATGGTACTCAGGATATATTCAATTGTGTGAATGCCCTGATGGATCCAAATTTCACTCATTGGTTCCTCCTCCTCCTCATCTTCGCCCTCGTGATGAGCATGCGGTAGAGGATCAGTGAGAGTTGCTTCAATAACAATGTCGCCTTCTTGAATCTCTATCTTTTCTACATAGGGCTCGTTAGATTTTGACTTTGCCTGTGTAATTGTTATGGTGAAATTTAATTGAAAATACAATATGTTTTTCCATCATCACCTACCTTAAATAACCGTTCGCATTGAATGTACAGTGGTTTGCCAATCAGCAGCCATGGGATGCAGAACAATGCGACAATCCAGAAAACTCGCTCCACTGTTACCTGGCTATCGAACATATACATGTCACAACCAGATAATTGTGTGGATGCCTTGAACAGAATCATGTTAATAAAGTATATAAGAACCGAAGGAGCGCAACCTGCCGAATTCGGCTCGTAATCGGTGGTCGCAGAATATTGCACCCATTTGTAGAACATCATGAACGACATATATCCGAACAACAGAATTAGGAAGAGGACTTGAGGAAGGAACTCCAGCAGGATATAAGCTTTTTTTTTGAAATATACCATATTCTCCACAGACAAACACACTCCGAAAACCATATGCAAAACACCGAAAATTATGGACAGTTTCATTTTGTAGGAGTTATAGAAAATGATTTTGTTTTCCGCCAGCTGCCAAATGGGATCCATACCCCATGGATAGGTGCCAATAGTAGCTACACTGGGATTGAGTGTCAGGTAAGTATTAGCCAGCACAGTAGAAGAATTGTAATGTATACGCCATTTTGAGCCAAATACATTAAACGATTTTGAAAAGGTGTCATTATAGGTGAAGCCGGTGTACATGGAGAAAAGACCGAGTAGCATGATAATATAGCGGCCGCCAAACATGATGCGCCAGATTTCACCACCCTTCTTTCGGAGCAATCGTTGTTCATCCATTACCATCCAGAAGCCAATCAAGAACATAATAAAGCCGTGCCCCAAATCTCCAAACATGACCGCAAAAAGAAAAGGGAAACTTATGCAGGTATAAAGAGCAGGATTGACTTCGCGATAAACGGCCATGCCGTACGCATCAATCAAATTTTGGAAGCCACGGGTGAATTTATTGGTACGATAAAAAGTGGGTGGGGTCTTCTTTGTTTCCAGTACTGTTAAAAATGAGCTCATACTGCTAACACCAACTGAACTTTTTGCAAGAGTTTGTTGCACCAATTCCAGATCCAAAGTCGGAACCCAACACTCGCCAATCAAACATTTGCCCGTCACATCCATATTAAAATAGTTCAGTGTATGGTAGATGGCCTTCATTTTTGTAATCTCAATAGACCAAATAGGCAGATGCTTGGCTATACCCGCCAATATACAATTACGTTGATCCTCTGTCTGCTTTAGCACCACCTTCAGATCATTCAAACGTGTTTGCACTCCCTTCTGCATGTCTTCGCGTTCCTCATGAATGTTCGGGCAAGGATATAGCGAAGCATGGAAGCCGCTACATACCTTTTTAATACGAGTATTCAGTTGCTCGCCCTGATAGAATACTACAAATGCCGTCTTATAAATCATATTGCCCGTGCGCGGGTCCTGCAGTGGCTCTTCGATATCGGCATGTTTCACTAAAATGTTGCCACGAGAAATACGCCACAACATGCGCTCGAAGGCGTACACACGTTGACGTGGAAGCACACCAGCTACGAAGCCCAAACGACCACGCTGCTCCCCGGTAAAAGTGCCACTGTTCGCGTGCTCTTCCATATTAATTACTGTTTGTTCGGTGAAAAATATTTGAGTCTTTTTAATCACTTCACAAAGTTCAGTGAGTTCCTGCAAATTGGACTTCAAATTAATGTCATTCTCCGACATCTCACGTATTTCGCATTCGGATTTCTCCAAATGGGCCTCCAACTCGGCTACTTCACGCGGATTCGGGGCACCAGGTATATCGTCATAGATATCTTTCATTTTAATTCCATCCGCTTCCAGTTCCCTAGTTATAAAACGGATTTGACGTTCCATTTCATCGCAGCGACGCACCTCAGTCACAAATTTACGCTGAAACGCAGTAACGTCCTCGTTTAGCTGCAGATACGCAAGAACGCATTGACAATTTATATAAAGAATAGGTGCAGTTATATACAAATTTAAAAGTACTTTTGCTCAACCTACATCACGAAATTGTACGCAACCGATTTCACCCAAATCAGCCATGTTATTATAGGCCGTTTCCGGTGCCAGGAAGATTTGACATAAAGTCATCTTTTCGCTGCGAAAGATGCTACCCATGTTTGTAAGATATATCTACCTGGTGGTAAGAAGATTTACTTTTAATTTTAATTATTTTTTTTTTTAAGTTTTTTATAAAGTTTGTTTTTTAGTAGCTTTCAATGTTTTACTCACTGTTGGGCAGCGTCGTGCGAAGTGATGAATTACCAGTAATATCCACTGCAACTGCCAAACTAGAACTGAAATGCCTTGAGTATATTTGGTCTATCGTGAAGTACTGCTTGTGGTCTGTCATATAGTTTTTACGGTAATTTTAAACAGTGTGCCGCTAATCAATCAGTTGGCATTAAATCAAATTCCTTATCGCTGAGATGGAAAACTTTTTACCCTACATAGCAGCCACTGCAAGATCTTTAAATGCAGGTGTAGGTATGTACATATTTATAAGTATGCACTAATGTATGTTACATATGTTGTATATTACATATGAACATACGGTCACTAAATAGAGTCACATAGCATAGCATAGCAGAACTGATGAAAAGCAAACAAATTCACTTACAAGAATTTAACAGCACCAGTTGTCAAAAATTTCCGTGAATTGGCCATTTCAAAAGACGATTTGGCAGAACTTATTTGCCGAAAAAGGCTATATACAGATGGTGGATGAAAAAGATCTGGAAAATGGCAACACACCATCCCACAAGCCTATCACTTGAACGAATTTCTTGCCAAGAACTCGAATGAACATCGTCGAGCAAACAAAGTTGCTGACATGGATCCTGTTCTTGGTGCCGGTTTTCAGAGGATTAAAGACATAAAAGAGAATTCGAGCCAAGACCTGAAGTGGATTCCGGAAAACGCGTTTAAAACATATTTTGATGATTAGAATGTTCATTCGTTGGCATATGTTTATTAAATCCTAAGCAACCTACTTTGAAAGTCATGTACAGTTTTATGTTGTCATCCCACGGCAGTAGGTGCTACGTTACCGGAACGACCCGAATTAATATCCAGCCAAGGACTGTCTCTCCAGTAGCATTCCCCGTACATGTATGAGAAATGTTTATGCTGCTACAACAACTTTTATTATTATTTTTTTTTTTGTTGCAAAATGTGTAGCATATGATCATCTTTAAAGATCCTTGCGAACTACACAGAAGAGGGAAATTATTAATAATTAAAAATTAGTTTTAGAATAGAAGAATTTGAGAACAAATTAAATCATTTGAAAGCTTTTAGCTCAAGAGTATTAATAACAAAATTACTTCATGATTCCGTTAACTTCTTTGCGGAATACTTAAATCAAAGAAGTGGAACACGAATACAGAATCAATTGGTTGAATATAGAATGCCAAATGTGTGAGAAAGGATACTTCTTCTGCTGTGCATCGATTCTAGACATGGTGGAGAGAATACAGAAAGTGGCGACATCCGCGAATCGCTATCTCACAGTCAATGAATACCACTGAATTACTTAACTTACTGACGTTGTTATTGTGCATTTATATTCACTCAACGAGCTAATTTATCATTTGAAGAAAAATGGAAGTTATTAAAGAAATCGAAAGTGGGAAAAAAGAACAAGAAAGTGGCTGAAAAATATGGCATCCTAGCAAGCACGGTTTTTTTCAATTTTAAAGAATGAGGAAAGCAACGTTTCAAAGTGTGGACAAAACTGTCCTAGAATGATTTGGAGTGCGCAAGGCGTGTGGTAAGAGTAATGAAACAGCTAGGCTCTTTAAATGTTTACCAGACAAAACATTAGCTGTCAAGAACGAAAAATGTCACAGTGGCAAAAATAGCAAGCAGCAAGTTTTATTAATGTTGACAGAAGGTATAGATGGTTCAGAAAAACTTAAAACTCTTTTGATTGCAAGAGTAACAAACCTCAAATTTCACAGCATGGCCAAGCAACTTTTTGACAAATTGATTTGAAACTGGATAAGTTCTTTCAACACGAAAAGCGAAAAGTGTTAATGTTCGTCAATAGTTGTATGGCACACCCAAAATCTGTAGAAAACAAACCGAAATCCATTGAATTGGTGTTCTTTCCACCGAATATTATCTCCAAATTTCAACCACTTGTCGTTTAAAATATGAAGTGTCGTAACAGAATCGTAAAAGAAGCCCCAAGGCGTATAGAGGAAAACAAAATACAGGATGTTATACTCATTGATTGAATCAATCACATATCAAAAGCTTGAAAGTCGGTGTTTTCTTTGAGACGAAGAGGACAACATACCTTTAATTTTCTTTGATGAGTTTGATGAAGATAAGGAAATGACTCCATAGATTCGCATTCGAACAGCATGGAAAGTGATGACGAGAGTTAAGTGTATGAAATTATTCACCAGTCGTCCAATGACGATGCCAGAGGTTGCTTCAGAACTTTGATTTTATATTTGCGAACGAATGAAACTACTTCTGATGATCACTATAAGACTTTAAACAAATTATAATCTCTTCTCCCGGAAAACTCCAAAAGAAAGGAAGGCTTTCAGTCACTAATTTCTGAATAATTCAGTTCTTTGTAATCCTAACATATGAACTTCGAATTAATAAATATGTTTATTGTTTAAGATGAATCTTACATAACTGTACCTTCTTGAAAAAATAAGAATATTTTATAACCCGTACTTGTACTCGAGTTATAGAAGTTTGACTGTATGACAAACAATTTGCAACTTAAAATGCTACTCTACAGAACTTTCGAAAGCACAATGAAAGAATGGAAGGAAATGTTTTGCCGACTTTGACATTACTATGAAAACCTTAAATATTATGTTATATAAGTATAACATGGGGTCTGTCACAAAATCTACCAGACAGGTGGAAATTTAAGAAAACTGAAAGGGATTTGGTATTTGGTAGTGGGAACTCTATAAACCACTTTGCATACGCTCCCACGACAGTTGGTTCTAACTTCCCGTAGCGATGGAGGTCGTCGGCCTTTGAATGTTTTCAATGGCTGCATAACACTTTTTTGACCAAATATAATGTTTCAAACCTTAAAAAGTATCACGGAGCTAAATTTGGCGTATATGGGAGGGAAGTGGTTAATAAACAAAATACCATTTTTGGTCAAAAAATTCGTTATTAAAGTTGAACAAGTAAAACCGTGAGAGAACATAGCATTGACCGCTTGGCCATTCCATATAACCCAATAAAGATGTCGACACTTTTTTATGAATTTACGAACAACTTCAACTTATTTTCAGTTCACAGCAGATTGAATATCGCCGTCTCCATAATTTTCTCACTTTTTTTAAATCATTTAAACCGCTCAAAAATTGGTACGAATTGAACACGTATCAGCAATTAGAAGTTTTTAGGCTTTTTGCACCATTTAATGCGTCTGCCGTTACAAGTTGCTGAGATACGCAGGAAGTCCAGGAACTTTTGCGACTACACAAGGCTGTACAAATATTTCTCACAATAAATGTTTAAAAGTAAATTAGTAAAAAGTGAAAAAAATCTAAAAGGGCTTGAAGTAGAGTACAGGCATGGTTTGATTTGAATCTCAATTAAAATTCCTAGCTAAATTTTGATATAAACTTAATCCAAAACACAGTTTCCTTAATCCTTAACGGACTAATTTTTTCAATAACACTCATTCATTAAATAATTAAGCCACTTAACACAAAAAAAGAATTATCTTTATACGTTGATTGAAAAACATCGCTAATGCCGCTGATTGATTGACTGCCAAAAGTCGTGCAGGCGCAATGATAAGGCGGCTCATTAGAAAAGTGGACTATGCCTTTCAAAATTCTCAGTCTTTACTAGGAGAATCTTTTGTTAAGACGTCTAAGAGTAGCTGCTAGTGTTTTGTAAGGTAAGTTTCGAAGAAAAACATTTTTTTAAACAAGTTCCAAAAGTTCATGTAATAAGAAAGTCCTAAAAAAGTTTGTTGAAAAAATTGCTACAAACTAACTCGCAATCCTGGTATGGCATTTGGATTTAGTTATATTGAAAGGTCATATTTATGAATGTAATATTGTAATACAAACGATTTTCTTTCCGGACTTTTTCTCTAGAGGGTTACAAAACAAATTTCAGATTTTGAACGTAAAATGGTAAGGTAATTTTGTGGGGCCCTTATGTGATTTCGACGAAGATTAAGTCGCAGATTTTTTACTTGATTTTCATCAGAATACTCCAATGAATTTACATATATAAGCTTAAAGACTTTCTTAAGAATGGAAAATAAACAACATTTCTCAAAATTTAACACAAAAACGTGTATTCAAACGAATTAATATAATCTATCAACGTGAAGCGAAAACATAAGTCAAAAATACATCCAATAACGGAAAATTAAAAAGAAACAAGAACTTCAAATCGTTAGTAATTGTCTAGTTTGGATTTAAATTTTACAAAAAAAATGTATTCCCTGGTTATTTTTTTATTATGTTATCTTATACAAGTTACTTGTGAATTTCGGAAATACCTCGGCAAGCCACTTAATTTATTATAAATTGTTCACTTTTACGTGTTAATTAAGGATTATTGCAGGGTCTCATCTCACCGCGTAGTGTAAAGCAGTATCAAATTTGCTGACTCTTTGGGAATATCTAATAGAAGAAGAGTCATTGAAGAGAAGAAGTAATAGTATTCATGATTTTATTCCAAGCCAATGTAAGCATGACAAATTTATAGCCATCTGCCGCTGATACTTGAGAATATTGAAACAGCTGTAATATGCTTTAATCGTCTTCATCACTCCGCAATAACAGTTTGAAACTGAATGGCATGAAGGCATATCCGGCGCCAGAATAGAATTTACTCATAAACTCAACCCTAAGAAGATATCGTAACTTAAATACAGAAATATCTAGAGAATATATTGTAGAATCTTACCAATGTAAGCGCAAAGTGTGCAAAAAGGCCGACAAACCCTCCATCAAAATCATGATGGCGATTGTCAACAAAACCCAGGCACCAAAAATGAAGAACAAAGCGACCGCTGCTCCGTAGCCACCGAGTGTAAGGGCCTCCGAAAGCACCATATTCCACAGCACCTCAGAGAGTTCTACAGCACGATTTCAATACGAAATATGATAAACACGAAATAAGCATTTCGAGCGATTAACCTACCCGCATGCGCCAACGATAGAGCCCACAAACGCAAATAAGAAGCTGTATGCGAAATAGTGCTTAGGATGTACTCAATCATGTGTATAGCTTGGTGTATCCATATTTCGCTCATCGGCTCATCATCTTCTTCATCATGTTCGCCTTCCTCTTGTCCACCAGCTTCAATTTCTCCTTTGCCCAAAGACGAGATACCCGCATGTTGCCGCTTAGCCTTTAAGAAACCAATAGAAGTATTCTAAAAGTTCTTTGCAATTCTTTATTTAGTAAACTCACTTTGAGTTTCCGCATAATCATTATATACAATGGCTTGCCCACTAGAATCCATGGAATGCAGATTACTGCCAATACAACGAAAATCCTTTCTAGCTGCGGCTGTGCATCAAACATGTACTCATCGCATCCTTCCAGCTGTGGGGAACTGCTGAATAGCATCATATTAATGAAATATATTAACACCGATGGTGCGCAGCCAGGTGAATCGGGTAGATAATCAGTTTTTGGCGAATATTTCACCCACTTGTAGAACATCATGAAGCACATGTATCCGAAGAGCAAAATCAAGAAAAGTATTTGTGGTACGAATTCCAAAAATATCAGCGCATACTTCTTGAAGTACATGAAGTTCACCACCGACAAGCAGACGCCAAAAATCATATGGGTCACACCAAGAATAATGGACATTTTCATTTTCAAGGTGTTGAGAAAAATAATTTTATTATCAGCCAATTGCCAAATGGGATCTACACCCAAAGGGTACGTTCCAATAGAGGCCACCGCTGGATCTAACTGTAAGGTGGGATTTTCCAGTACAGTAGTGGTGTTGTAGCGTACCCTCCAAGTAGAACCGAAAACATTGAGGGACTTTGAAAAAATGTCATTATACAGAAAACCTGTGTACATGGAGAAGAGACCCAATAGTAAGATAATATAGCGACCGCCAAAAAATATATTCCAGATTTCACCGCCCCGCTTGTGGCTTAAGCGTTTCTCATCCAAAACCATCCAGAGCGCAAATAAGAATATGCAGAAGCCGTGTCCCAAATCTCCAAACATAACCGCAAATAGGAAAGGGAATGTAATGCAACTGTAGAGCGCCGGATTTACTTCACGGTAGTTGGCCATACCATAGGCGTCAATTAGATGCTGAAAGCCGTTCGTGAACTTGTTGACACGATTAAAAGTCGGTGGCGACTTCATCGGTTCTAGTTCGTTCATAAAAGCCGGCACTGTACTCCCGACCGAGGCCGAACCATCTGCGAGCGCCTGCATAACTTTTGCCATGTCTTTCCTCGGCACCCAACCCTCTCCTATAAGGCACTTCTTGGTCACGTCCACATTAAACATATTCAGCGTGTGGTATATGGCCTTCATTTTCTTCACCATCACCATCCAACGGGGTAAATTTGTAATAGTGTTCGAGAGCATTAAACGTCTGTGGTCAGCAGTTTGACTTATAACCAGTTTCAAATCTTCCAAGCGTGTCTTCACGCCCCGCAACATTTCTTCGCGTTCGCCATGATCCCCAGGGCAGGGGTAAAGTGAAGAACGAAAGCCATTGCAAATTTTCTTGATACGAGTATTCAACTGCTCGCCCTGATAGAATACCACAAACACTGTCTTATACACCTCAACACCGCTATGAGGGTCTAAAAGCGGTTCTTCTAAATCAGCGCGCTTCACATAGACATTCCCGCGTGAAATGCGCCACAACATGCGTTCGAAAGCGAACGAACGCTCACGATTTAGTACACCAGCCACAAAACCCAATTGGCCACGTCCCTGCGTATTTGTCTCATCAGCGCCAAAATTCGACGAAGCATCCATGACATCTTGAAAGAAATGTTGTGTCTTTTCCAAAACCATGCGCAACTCGGCCAGTTCAGAGTAGTTCGACTTAAGATTTATGTTATTTTGGGCGAGCTCACGTATTTCGGTCTCCATTCTATCCAAAGTGGCCTCGAGTTCACCAATTTCACGAGGACTCAGTGCACGTGGTAGGTCATCATCTATCAAATCCTTCATAATCACCCCATCCAACTTCAGTTCACTTTCAATATAACTCATCTGTCGCTCCAGCTCATCGCAACGCCGCACATCATTGACGTAACGTCGTTGGAAGGAATTGACAGCGTCATTCAACTGAAAATAGAGTTTTAAATTGGTGTGACATTAAAAAAAATTTAGAATACAATGAAAACTCACATCACGAAATTGTACACAACCGATCTCGCCTAACTCGGAGACGGTGGCATAAGCAGCTTCCGGTTGTATAAATAATTGGCACAGGGCCATCTTTTCACTGCGAAACATATCCCCCATGGTGAAGATCTGCTAAACCTTAGAGAGAAGGGAATGTACATGCTTTACTACTTTATTACCTTCTTAACAAAAAATTTCAGTATACATCCGGCGACAAAAAAAATATTTCCACGGGCTATTCCCAAGAAAATGTGCGTAGTTTTAGAACAGTACAATGCCTCTCAAATTCTCAAGTGTAATAGCTACTGTTTTTGCGATAATTATTTGGCTGGTTGATAAGTGGTTGGGTGGGTGGAGAAATATATAGAAAAATATCTGCCGTTAGGAGTCGGCTTAAAACTGTGAGTCCCTCCTTTTTGAGAAACATCAACAAAACGCACTCCACAAATAGGAGGAGGAGCTCGGCCAAACTCGAAAGGGTGTAAGCGCCACTTTTATACCTATATGTAAATATAATAAAATGACTCAACGAGTCGAGATAGGCACATTGCTGTGACAGAAATTATTGCAAGACTCAATCTAGTAATTTCGCCGGCTTCCTTTATATTGTTGTTATAATTCACACTTTGTTGTATATACTCACGCTTTTTAAGGGTAGATAAATGACTGATGATGAATGATGATTCATGATTATACAGTGGAGGCTGACATACTAGAATAACTTAAGATTACTGATTACTACGCACCATGACTAAAACATAAAGGCAAATAAAGATACCAAGACCTTTACAAAAAACGTTTTCCAAATTATTTTTTCACCATGTTTCCTTATTTAAGTAAAAAAAGTTACCGAAATTAGAACATTTCGTGAATTAGAAATACTTCACGTACCAAATGGTTCTAACTTGTGAGCAACTACTGTATTCCCATAACTCAGCAATATCTATAGATTCAAGTAGATACTTTTTTGTTGTCGGATATAATATACTATATGTACGAGGTGTGTTCAAAAAGTATCGCGAATTTTGAAATTTCGCAGGTTACGTATTTTCGATTTTCGATTTTTTTGTGGCGATACGTTGGTACTCATGTCTGTCACTCATGCAGACGAGTTCGGCCATTTTTAATGTTCAGTTAATTGTTAACAGCTACTTTGCTTGCACGTGTTTCGGCTCGTCTTCGATTTTTACCTGTTCAAAAAGATGGATCAAAGAACCTGTATCAAATTTTGTGTGAAAAACGAAATTACGTGCGCGGATGCATTCCGAATGTTGACTGTGTCATACGGAGAACCTACTTTGGACTAAAGCAACGTTTATCGGTGGTACAAAATGTTCTCAGAAGGCCGAGAAGATGTGAACGACGAAAAGCGTGCTGGACGCCCGAGCACTTTAACAACAGACGAAAAAATTGATGAAGTGAAGAAAATGGTATAGTCGAATCACCGTTAGAGAAGTTGCTGAGGACCTAGACATATCGATTGGCTCGTGCCATTTAATTTTTTTCAATTATTTGGGCATGAGACAGGTCACCGCAAAATTCGTACCAAAACTTCTCCATTTCGACCAAAAGCAGCATCGCATGACCATTGCTAATGGGATGTTGGACTCTGTCCGACACGACCCAAATTTTCCCCAGAGGGTCATAACTGGTGATGAATCGTTGGTTTATGGTTATGACGTGGAAACTGATACTCAATCATCTCAATGGAAGCTGGCGCACGAACCAAGACCGAAAAAAGCGCGCCAAGTTCGGTCGAATGTAAAAGTTTTGCTTACCGTTTTCTTTGATTGCAGAGGCGTTGTGCATCATGAGTTCTTGCCACAGGGTAAAACGGATAAAACGGTCAATAAGGAATATTACCTGCAAGTTATGCGCAATTTTTGCGAAGCGCCCGGATTTGTGGAAGAACAAAAATTGGCTCTTGCATCACGATAACGCCCCTGCTCACACATCGTTGTTTGTGCGCGACTTTTTGGCCAATAACAACACACTAATGATACCACAACCAGTGTATTCCACAGGTCTGGCCCCCTGTGACTTTTTCTTGCTCCCAAAACTGAAGAGGCCCATGAAAAGCCCCCAAGAAAATGCACCGACTTATTCCGCATGGTCTGTGATGACGCGGATCGCTTAAAGAAAACACACAACCGTTTCGATTCAAATAGCTTCTTATATTAATTTAACAATTAGCGCGGTTGCATTTATATACTCTCTCTAAAGCGGTAAGTTATGCGGTAAAAACTTAAGCGGTAAAATATGCGGTAATTGCGGGATGAATAACAAAGCAGTAAATATTCTAAGTTCAAAGACCTAATTAAATAGCAATATGTACCTACGCACGTACATACGTGTAAGAAAAGGATATGCGGTAATTGCGGGATGAATAACAGTAGCAGTAAATAAACTCTAAGTTCAAAGACCTAATCAAACAGCAATATGTACCTACGCACGTACATACGTGTAAGAGAAGGATATGCGGTAAATGCGGGACGAATAACAAAGCAGTATATAAACTCTAAGTTCAAAGCCCTCTAATGCACGTACATATGTACGTGTAAGAGCAACGGATATAGCATAAAATAGAATAACAAAAGCGATCGTTTACATAGCTGACATTAACCCTTAAGTAATATTATAAAAAATTAAAACTTAAATTAAATGCATAGACGGACTCAACATACCGCCGCCCTTGAACTATCTCAATAAGTTCAATATAGAAAATTACAAATTATAGGAAAGAAGAATATGAAAAGCTTAATAACATTTATGATGAATTAGTAGTTTCTTCGTGAAATAAGTCTCCTTTTGTTGGTAAAGGGCAGAGCTTTACTATGGGCCGAACTAATTCGCCATGCGGTGTTTTCAGCGTAACCACTCTCACGCGTCCATCGGCGCCAGGGTGGCATTTAATAACACGTGCCAATGTCCACTTCCTCGG
>JAYXIM010013469.1:0-45171 GCA_037575425.1 Anastrepha fraterculus | reverse complement strand
TGGACCATCGGATGGCGGTGTGCCATTTGGCCGATATTTTGCTTTATACATAATTGAGTCATACCAATATTATCAAAATAAAGAGAAATTACAATAATTTCTTAAAAAAATTGTATTTTGTTCAAAATCAACACCGGCCCTTGAAACTTAACCACCCTTTATATAAACATGTACATATTTTTTTTAAATTAAAATGATCAAAATATGGAGATATTCTTATGTAATACACCTACATTGAAATTTATCAATATATTCCCTTTTTATTTTTATCTTTATTGACATTTTTATTTATACACTTACGATCTAGAAAACAAAGAAAAGGTTAATTTGGGTATTACTATTTATTTTTTTATTAAAATTTTATTTTTGTTAAGCGCAACTATTAGGTATTACTAATTGTAATGAATATGTTTTTTTTCCATGACGTCTTATATATACGTCTCACGTCTTATAAAAAAAGTATAGGTTTCTATTTCTGCTCGCCCGTCCGATATTACATCGAATAACTTGAATATAAATTTAGTTAGCTTTATGAAGCTGTTTGCCTACATAAGGCGAAACTGTAAATAATTGGCGGTAGTTTCCATTTCTTTACATATAAAACTTTTTGTTTGCACTTTTCTCTTTCAAGAGGTTAACAGGGTTTAGCTTTATAACATAAAAATGATACACCATTTCTAATTTTTTTACGTAACACTTTCTTCTTTTTTTTGGAATTTTCATATTGCAGGGAAGTTTCATTGAATATACTCGTAAACTGGTTTCCATTCGGTCTTAGTTACTTCTATTGATTGAAATTTTCTTATACAAAGACGACGCAATAGCAATTAATAATAATAATAATAATAATAACATTAACACAAATCCTTACATACATATATGAAGATGTTTCTTAGAGATTTTATGAACAATTTTTGTATGATAGATAACATAAAAATTTATATTTTTAAACCTATAATTAAACTTTTTATGATTATTACTATGATAAAAATGTAGCTTATAACTTATTATCTTTATCTACCACTAGTTTTTACTGCTTTACTAAAATATGTGCTTTTGAACTCAAAATGTATATAAGTATGATACATCCGTTGGTGTTGGTGTTGATGCAAAGTTCAATTATATGTTAACAAATTATATTATTGTATTTGCTCGTCCCTCCTGTTTATCCGCCACGTCCAAAGTTCTCTTGAATTCGCTTCTGAAAAGATTTACACACACTCTTAGTATGGAATAATCCAGTTTAAGCACTTTCAATTTTTTTTAATATCATTTAATTTTTATTTATTTCCTTAAATTCTTGTTAACAAAATTTGTTTCTGTTGATCGCTTTTAAGATAAAAATTGCTGAAAAAAAACTTACTCGAAAATTTGATAAACAATAACTCCCAAAAACATTTTTATAACACCGTTTGGCATACTTGAACCTACAGTTTTAAGCCGACTCCGAAAGGCAAATTTTTTTTAAGTATGTAGAGTTTTTTCTAGGCAGAAATACATTCAGAGACTTCCCATTAGCGGCCAAGGGCAACGGCTATTAAAAAAACTTTTTCTATTACTTGGTGTTTCACGCACGAGATCCAAACCTGTGCAACTCCGAAAGGTAGTCACGCATCAAATCATCCGGCCAGGGCGGCCGCCAATTCTATTATGTCTCACATACTTCTTCTATTTCTATATTTCGTTTCAGTAAATATCAGATCAGTCCATAAGTTCGTGCGAATTTTACCTATAGTTTCACGTTTGTACGATTTTTGTATACAAAAAATTGTTCGCGGAATATAGCGGAACTATTTCTTATTATATTTTCTTTGATATATTGTGCATTCAACAAGTGATTTTAATCGCGGATAAAAGCACGTGTTGTTAAAAAATACCAGTCTAACGGTTAGACGCGATAGAAGTGAAACCTTCCGTAAAACAAACTGAGAGAGAATGAGACGAAACCAGCATTAGGAGCGGGATAATTATAGGTTCATTATAATATTGCTATAAAGTTCATATTTTATTTTCTTCATTTTATTGTTATTCATCCTCAATGTTTTCAATTTCAACAAATGATACGAGTGGCTTATGATAGGACGCTTGGTTTGAATTTTTTATACATACATATGTATGTATGCTATACTATGGCCTAGCCTATGTACGTACATACATATTTGTGTTCTGAACTTCCAGCAAAACAATGCTTATTAATATACACATATGTATCTACATACAACCGCACACAGGCCACTCACTTTGTTCCTGTAAATGCGTATGTCGTCCAAAGCTAAAATTCTATGCCTAGCGACTACAAGAACAAAATGCATTAATAGGCGCAGGCGTAGCGGCTATCATCCTAGTTGCCATAGCGCTGAACAGTCGGGCGGCGCCGAACAGTTTCAACTATTGTACTGTGCAACAAAAACTCATCATCAAAAAATTGATTTATAAATTCGAGCTCATAGTTCTAAGAGCAAGTACTTTCATTCATAAAACGAGCCGCCCATATGCTAATTTTCTCGACAATTCGAAAATCGTCAATATTGGAATATTTCGCGTAGAACTATTTGCCAATATTCAATTTTTGTCAAGTCGAGTGCCCGCGGCTTCGTAAATATGTTTGCACCCATATATGTATGTAAATATATGTTTCTAAATGCTCGACAACCGCAGCTGCCTGTTCAAGGTTACTGTACATTAGGCCGGGTCGATTTGTGGGAAGGCAACAAAATCGCCCATTGCTCTGTGAAAATCATATTCTAGGGATCAGAATAAGAAATTTTGCCGAAGGAACCATACCTCTAAAACGATTTCTGATGTCCCTCAATATGGGTCGAACTTTTTAGTTTCTTTTCTATAACTCACATTCATTCATTTTCATATGTTTTGACTAAATAAATTTCTTAAGAGAAAAAATAGATAATATTATAAATAAATAAAAATAAAGAAAAAACATAGCCATTTAGCTGATTTTTTCATGTAAAGGCCAAAAATGGTGATATTTTGAAATTGGGGGACATCAGAATTCGTTTTAGAGGTATGGTTCCTTCGGCAAAGTTTCTTATTTTGATCCTTAGAATAAGATTTTCATAGAGCAATGAGCGATTTTTAAATCGACCCGCCCTACTGTACATGCAATGCTGTGCCTATGAATGTGCGATGTGCCTATGAATGCGCGCTGGATTTCTTGAGAAATTTTACCGTATGTTTTGCTGTGGCGAGGCACATATGTACATACACACAACATATATACATATATCCGCATATATACATACATATATAAATTCACAAATTTAAATTTGCTTATGCCATCCTTCTGTGTGCCTGGTAATGAAGCATTTTCTATACGTACATATATATACGTATATCTTTTTTCTTCTTCTTTTTGGTGTCGCTTTTTCGTTTCATCGAGTCTCAAATGACTCCCAACGATTCTAAAGAAGTTTTTACTTCAAAAATAAAATGGAGTCTTCGAACGCGTATAAGAGGCATATTTTGTATTTTTTTTATAAAAGTGGTAAAAATGCAACAACTGCTGCTGCAGAAATAAACACCGGTCACGGAGAAGATACCGTGAGTGTAAGGACTGCGCAGAAGTGGTTTTCAATGGAGGATGGTGGAGGATGCCCCGCACGCTGGTCATCCTGACGTATTTAACTCCGACGCCTTGCTCGAACTCGTGGAAGCTGAGCCAAATTTGACAGTGGATATGATAGCTCAGGGGTTAAACTCATCGCATGGAACAGTTCACAGGCACCTGGTTCAGTTGGGAAAGGTTTCAAAGCTGGGAAAATGGGTTCCGCATAGACTTTCCGTCGCCAACCTTCAGCAGAGAGTGAATGTGTGTTCTCAGCTGCTGCAACGGCTTTAAAATGAAAGTTTTTTGAACCGTATCGTTACTGGTGATGAAAAATGGGTCCTTTACAATAATCTTGTTCGCAAACGCCAATGGGTAGATAAAGATGAAACACCAGATCCGACCCCTAGAGATGGCCTTCACCCCAAGAAGATTCTCTTGTCTATTTGGTGTGATATGGCCGGTATTGTTTATTATGAACTTCTGGAGTCAAACCAAAAGATTACTGATGATTACTATTCCCATCAGCTATCAAACCTGAATGAAGCACTTAACAAAAATCGACCGTCTTTAGTGAATAGACGCAAAGTTTTGTTTCACCACGACAGCGCAAGACCTCATAGCGCAAGGCAAACATTAGGCAAGCTGAACGAGCTCGGCTGGGAGCTAATGCCGCATCCACCATACTCTCCGGATATTGCACCTTGTGATTATCACCTTCTTCGTGGACTTCAATCCTATATGAGTAACAAGAACTTCTCCTCGAAAGAAGCTATAAAAAGGGATATCGAAGCGTATTTTGGCTCCAAGGATAAACAATTTTTTGAGTAGGAAATTAAAAATATGCCTAAACGTTGTGAAGACATTGAAAATAATGAAGGAAAATATATTATTGATAAATAAATACCTTAAACATCTTTTTTATTAATTTTAAAACCACCTTTAAAAAACGCACGAACTTATGGATTGACCTGATACTTTGCTTAAAAAAATACTTTTAATGATAATATAATCCAAGAATTAGGTTCACACGAATTAGAATTGAATAAAGAATACTCTGAAAATTTTCATAACGATTGGTCGATAACTTTTTGAGTTGGAGTGCCCACCAGTTGAAAAAAAGGCGTTTAAAGAAAAACGCCGTTCTAACTACCGCGCGCCACGGTGCCGAACCGTGCTCATAGAATCGGGAATAATGCGGGATAATCGTGAGTAGTTAAATTAACAATGTATGCAATAGAAAAGTCGATTTTTTGATCAGTCTAAACTAGTTTCCCCCTTTAAATAACATATGAACTTAAGATAGTTGTATCAAGCTGCCAGATCAACTTAGCTATACAGCCGCATGCCAAGTAAATAAGAGCACGAAACTTTTTCAAAATGTTTTAGATCTCAGTTTCACTGAGCTCGATAAAGACTTCTAACAAAACGTACTCTCCATCTCCTGTAACTCGTTGCTAACTCAAAAGCAAAAACAAATTTGATTGTCTGCTGTGTAGCGAATATTCCGAAAATCTTATGTAAAAACTAAAATGTTGATATATAGGAATTCTACGTCATTGCTATGACCGTGAAAAAATTTAAAATTGGTTTCCAACTTTCTTCTTAAATACAAAAAAAAAAATTTTTTTGAGTGATCGAAATCTTTTTTTTTTGACCTCTCTTGTCTATTTGTTAGCTGCAGCCGTCTAGATCAGAACTGTCAGATATCATTAAATTAAAGAATTAGAATTAAAATATAGCGTCGTATATTTACAAAAATTATAAATCTTCCGATAGGCTGATTAATTTTGCGCCATCGTGTAAGTAGCTAATGACAAAGTCACTATTACCACTACAAATACTACGACAATTTCAATAGCTTTCGCTACTACATTTCGCTTCTCAGCATTTTCTGGTAATCCTGCAAGTATTGGCATGCTAATACTAGAATATTTTCCCTTTCATTAGACGATATGCAAAAAAACAAAACAAAAACAACAAACATTAAACTTGGTTCGTGACAGAGAAAAACTTTGAAGCCAATTAGCTATTTAATTTATTTAGAATCTAAAATCTACCAATTGATGTTTGCATGTGCCGCCGCATAAAGGGAGCAACCATTGAAAATGAAGTAATTAGTTGGCATTAAATTGTAAACTAATCGACAGTGTTTACAATTTGACAACTAAGTGAGACGGTAAGAATGGCAATGGCAATGGCAGAGTCCCTTTAAGCGGCTTACATGTAAACAAATACCTGTGTCTACCAAAATGTACCCCGCAGGGAAAAAATTGTAATTTTTAGTTTGGAAAAAGTTAGCTTTCACTTGTTTTGAAATATACATATATATATATAATTGGCGCGTACACCCTTTTTGGGTGTTTGGCCGAGCTCCTCCTCCTATTTGTGGTGTGCGTCTTGATGTTGTTCCACAAATGGAGGGACCTACAGTTTCAAGCCGACTCCGAACGGCAGATATTTTTATGAAGAGCTTTTTCATGGCAGAAATATACTCGGAGGTTTGCTATTGCCTGCCGAGGGGCGACCGCTATTAGAAAAATGTTTTTCTTAATTTTGGTGTTTCACCGAGATTCGAACCTACGTTCTCTCTGTTAATTCCGAATGGTAGTCACGCTCCAACCCATTCGGCTAGGCCAGCCGCCGTAAGAAATTTCGCCCGAAAGAAGAGCCTATCGCTGAAACTGAGGCCTATTTTGAGACAAAAGATAACTCGTTCTACAAAAGTGGTATTGGAATGTTCGAACGGTGCTGAAAGGATTGCCTTGCTTTTGATGGAAATTACCGTGATAAACAAAGTTAATTTTGAACAAACAAAAAACATGTTTTTTGTTAGGCTCGTGTGTTAGCACCCATCTGGCAAATGTACAGTCTGTTACATAAGAGCGTGGTCACTGGTCACCATTGATTTTTCGAAAATTCAAAAATTTATTGATAATTTGGTCGTCAATACTCAATGTAAATACTTCAGTAGCAAGTCCAATCTCCTGCATTGTCAGTTATGGCCTGGCACCGTCGGGGGATGCTTTCCACTAGTTTTTCTGCATATTCTACCGGAAAAGACCTCCAAATTTTCCGAATTTGTCGAGATCTAAATTACATGGCTTGCGTCTGGGAAGCTGCATTTTCATCAGAGCCCACACATTTTCTATTGGATTTGCATCCGGTGACTGAGATTGCCAATCTAAAGTGACAACTCCGTTTTGCGCCTTCCACTCGCTACACGCTCGACTCCGATTATTCGGATCGTTGTCCTCTTGAAGGATCCAGCTTTCATTTTTCTTGATATACCATTGCTTAGCAGATGGTAACAAAGCCTTTTGATATATTTTATTCATTTTTTCGGCATTTAAATTCTCGGTAAATAAGAACAAAGTACTGAAACCTTTGTTTGAGAAGCACCACCAAACATGGGCCTTGACGGGGTGTTTAACAGCCCGTTGAAGCATCCTACTGATGGAGGTTATCCAGGCGTGTTTGATGCTCGGAAATGCCCAGAAGGAGGATTCATCAGAAAAAATTACGTTGCTCCAATCGCGGTCCAAGTTTTCCTCCGCCCATTCCACTCGTTTTTCAACGTGTTTTGCACTCAACATTGGTTTTTCTAAAGTACTGCGATATCTCAGTTTATTGCCAAGTATGTGCCTGCGAATCCTTCCGCAAGATATGTCAACACCTTTTGCTTTCAATTTCACAGCAGCTCCACGTTAAGTCAAAGTTGGATCTTTCGAGAGCAATGCCAGAATTTTTTTTTCGTCTTTTTTTGAGACTTTGCTTGCACTTCCGCGATCAAGAAAATCATCAACTTTACGGACCTTTTTATAGCGATTAATCCACTTGCTAACGAACTGCTTCGACTTACCCATATAATTCGCAGCAGCAGTTTGCGTTAATTTGGGTCCTTTTTCATGCAAACATAGAAAAATTGCCTCAAAGCGGGAGGCGTAAACAGCACTCATTTCGAAAAACCACTCAATTGAAGACTAAATTTTACAAAAAGGACTGAGGTGCCGTCTATGTCATAGAAAAAGAAACAGGGCGCTCTGATTCTACGAGTAACAGTGACCACGCTTTTATGTAACAGACTGTAGTACTTGTTACTATTAGAAATGGAATCGGGGGAGAACAGTTGTTTAAATGGAACACAAACTAGTCATCCTTCTCAATTCACTAAAAGCGCACCACCTCGGCGTCAGTGCATTTCCCTACAGGGCACTACTGTAATGCATATGTACGCATGTGGTGATCTGGGAATTAGTTTTAAATTTCTAAGGCTTCTTTGTCTCTTCACTTTAATCAACCTTTTTTAAGAGATTTTGGCCAAGTTTAACAAAGCGCGGCAATCGCACAAAAAAAAAAAAAACAAATCTAAATTGCCTTCGAATTGGAAAACTTTCTCTGTGAAAAAAAGTTTAATAATTTCGGAGAGTTTTAATTTGCTTACATTAAGGTTACTTAGAGCCAATGAAAATTGGCACATAAAAATATCAGAAAAAAAAAATTTATAAATAATTTATTTACTTAAGTTTTGGCATGGTATAGAAAAAAAAACAAAAGGGGCAAAGTTTCATGATTCGGAAGATTTATACGTTTGGCATTATTAATATTTATTATTAATTTTGGCAAACATTTTTATTTTATATCAAAAGCTACTTCTTCCAAAAAGAGAAATGGTAACATTTGCATAGCAAACCGCTTATCTTGCCTGAAATGAAGAAAATATATAAAAATTACGTAATTTTTTGAAGGCATCATTTTGCAACGAACGCCACCCATAAAAAAATATTTTTCTTTTTATTCTTTAAGATAGGTAATTATTTATCTAGTTAGTTTACACAAAATAAATGTTTCACAATCAATATTCTATTTAAGAAGACAAATCTATATCATTCACTATTTTTTCACGTATTTATCAAAAAAAAAAAAAATAGTTCTCAAAAACCTTGCTTTGACGTCTTAGGAACAAAGTACGGACACTCGTAGATCAAAAGTCTGTATGAAAGAAATATTCCTGATTTCAATCTACCTAAAAGTGTCTGTAGTGTTATTTTTCTCCAAGCCTAAAAGTGTCTGTAGTGTTATTTTTCTCTAGCTTAACTGTTTAAACACATTTTTATACCGAAAGTACAGCGTCCGGCATTCGAAGTGTAACCAATTAAAAAGGCCATAAATTTAGTTTGGAAAATTACTTCTATTCAATTCAAAGTAAAAAATGTGAAAATAATGCAAAATTAAGAATCAATTTTCGTTTGCTCGATATGACCACCTTTTGCCTTGATTATGGCCTTGAGACGGTCCAGAAACGAATGGCATGCTGCTCGAAAGAGACTCACAGGTATTTTGGCCCACTCGCGAGCAATAACTTTTTTAGCGCCTCGAGACTGATGAATCTTTTAGTGCGGACCTCGCTCTCCAAAATGGCCCAAAGAGAAAAATCCATCGGATTCGCGTCTGGTGAATTTGAAAGCCATTGTATGGACGTTATGAAGTTCGAAACGTAATCATTTAGTCTTTCTTGGTTCAATCGAGCTTTGTGAGACGGTTTTGGGTCCTGTTGAAATGTCCATGGTCTGTCACCAAAATGTTTGTCTGCCCACAGCCTCAAGGAAACTCCAGAATACTTTTCCGATAGTATTTCGCATTTAGCTTGACGCTAGGATCGATGAAAATGATTGGAGAGCAGCCACCTGCGGTTACAGCGACACAAATCATTACTTGTGGCGGGTGCTGCCTGCTGGTAGCCAATCGATTACTCAAATTTACGTAAGAATGGTCGGTCAAATAACCCCTGTCGTTTTGGGGTTTTAGAAAATGCTCAAATTGACCGCTTTTGGCCAAGCGAAACAACTCCTTCGCTCTCTAACGTCTGACTTCTTGCTGATTTGGTGTGAAATCACGCGCCTTTTGGATCTTGTAAGGCTTGACTTTGAGATCATTTTTCAGTATGCGGTGGATTGCTACGGTCAGATATTTTCAGTTTTCGCCATCTGATTGGCATTTCGTCGGAGATTTCGCTCAGATGGCTTCTTCGTTTGAACCATTTCACGTGACGTTGCAGTCTTTTGATGACCACCTCCATGACGTTTTGCGCGGCTACCAATACTATTGTAATGAGTAATTGTGCGACAAACAAAAACTTTATTTGCTGCAACCAGACTGAGAGGCTCGGGCTATAAACTCAACCTCACTTATGGACACTCAAGCATCCATAGAAACTTCGAGTTAATCCCTCTGTCAACGGATCAGTTTATACCCTCACTTAGTCCAACCGGAAACTTCTCCACTCATACGGGGGGCTACACTTTGGGACAGGGCCTGGTGAACTTGTTCTCAGATGGATCGAAGTTGGAAGGAAAGATTGGCGGAGGAGTCTTTTGCGGGAGCGGAGCTCCCCATCAGACTCAAATTCAGGTTTCCGGACTACTGCAGTGTGCTCCAGGCAGAGGTAGCCGCAATCAAGGAGGCAGCTGATTGGCTGCTCACATGGATACTAACAGTAAAGAAAGCAAATATTTACTCCGACAGCCAAGCGGCAATAAGGGCCCTCGGGTCAGTGGCGGTGCATTCGGAATTGGTCAAGGAATGATTGACCTCACTTTCGACTGCGTCCGAATTCTTTGACATAAACCTCATCTGGGTTCCTGGTCACAGCGACTTGGCGGGAAACTTTGAGGTAGATGATCTGGTCAGACAAGGGACATGTGAGGTGATTTCCCCGCGCTGGGAGAGAATTTGGTTCCCCCTCTCTATCTGCGGTCTGCTCCTGGAAAGATGGGCATCGCGCCAACTCAGCGCTGGGCAAGCACACAAACTTGTAAGGTCGCGGAATTCTTCTGGCCACGTGTGGACCGAGGGCGCTCGGGCGAGCTTCTGAGGTTAACAAAATATCAGCTCTCCAATCTCGTGGGTTTTCTCACAGGTCGCTATGCGCGAGGAATGCATGCTGTGAGACTTGGAATCACCCACCTCGAGTCATTTTTGCGCTGGATGTATGGAGGATGAGGTGGAATCATCTCAGCACCTTCGTCTTAGCTGCCCTGATCTGGCGGGGCTAAGATCCAGGCATCTTGGTTCTTACTTCTTTGCTACGCCTGCTGATATTGCTGGCGCTGACATTAAAAATCTGATGAATTTCATCAGCAGCACAAAGCGGTTAACGCAAACGCAGCACAGTCATCGTTCGTAGTCCACACACCCTAAACCCACCCTCCTAACCATCCCAGCACCACCTCTCCCCGCCGTCTCCCTGTATCCCATCGGTATTTCTCTTTCACCTCATCTCCTTCATAGTGGTTGCACCAAGAACATATCCATTTTTCTTTGTCCAAGTGGGCTCATTCCTTGTGCAACCATATCGAGCTCACGAACAATCGCTGGTTGTGATTCTCCTGCCAAATATAATGCAATCACACTATTACGTTTGAAATTACTGATCTTCTTTTTTCGCGTTTACTCTCGGCAAAATGCTTCCGCGCGCTTGTAAATAATACTTTGGACTGTCATTTAGCCAACTAACAGCCTTCTGATACCAGTGCATCAGCTGCACAAGCGGTCTGAAGTTGGTTACACTTCGAGTACCGGACGCTGTATATTTTAAGGTTCAAAGCAAATGTTATATCGAATCGGAAGTCCTTCTGGCATTTCGTTGACTCCAGGAAAACCGGATTCTCATTTCCAACTAATGTCTTCTAAAGGGGATCAATTTAGAGTTATCGAACTTTACGTTGAAATAAAACAATGAAAATTAAAATTGATTGGGCAATCTTTATTATTTGTGTAGAACCATTCATGTTATTTCTCTATTTATTTTTTAAAGATAATCCCTTTCAAATGTTCAGCACAATTGTGCCGTAATTCGGTCATGAGTAAACACCAATTTTGAATGATGCGTTGCAGGGCTTCGGTCGGTACCTCGTGAATAACTTTAGTAATGTTGTCTTCCAACGCATCAGTCGAAGCTTGCTGATCCACAAAGCATTTCGACTTTACATAGCCCCACAAATAAAAGTCCAAAGGTGTGATATCACACGATAGGCCACCAAATCCACTGGTCTCTCTCACCTCTCAGTTGCTCACCGAAACTACGACGCAGTAAATCCATTGTTTCATAGGTTATATGGAAAGTAGCACCATCCAAATGTTGTGGACATCACGAGCTTCAATTTCCGGCAACAAAAAGTCGTTTATCATGACGCAATAACGTTCGCCATTCACTATTAGATTGGTCGCAGCCTCGTCATTGAGGAAATATGGGCCGATGATTCCTACAGCTCATAGGCCGCACCAAAGGGTTGTTTTCAATGGATGTAATCGCTGTTCTTGAATGGCTTCCGGTTGCTCTTTAGCCCAAACATGGCATTGACATAACCATTAAGCCAAAAATGGGCCTCATCGCTAAACACCATAAATTGGCCTGAGCGCGCGATGAACATTTTTTACAGAGCGTCGATTTTCATAAGATAATTGACCGATTTGTAAACGTTGCTCAGACGCAAGTGTTTTCGTGATGAAATGTCAATAAATACTGGAAAAATTATGTATATATTTTGACACCAGTCCCGCGTGATCTGTCAAAAAAATCGTATTGGAAAAAGTACCTCCAATCTGATAACCCTTTACACACATTTTTCAGCAACATCCATCCTGCACATTACGTAGAAGTAAATTTGATGCAACAACAACTCAACTATACCACAGAACTTATAAGTACCTACACACTTTATAATTTCTGTTTGCAAAACCGGAAATGTTGAGTGCCCCCAGCTCGAAAGTTTGGCAGCTGGTTGGTTGGGAAGCAGTAATTTCAGCCCAAAACTATGCTAGGCTGCAAGCAATCAAACATAGAACGAAAATACTCAGTTCCTGAAATTACGCATACGAATATTTTCCCAAACTAAAGTTACTCGTAAGTTATTTAATGAGTCCTTACTAGCTTCCTTTGTCACCCGCACCCTTTCACACTGAATTTTCCACTTTACTTATGCTTTATGCTTTTGCACAAATCTGTATGTTCATATGCATATGTGTGTTTGTATTGGTGCCACTGTGTGAGAGAGTAATAATTTTAATACCTCCAACTGGTGACAGCTTAGCCAAGCAGAAATGAGATGATAACTCGCATAGAAAAGCACCCATACACAATGGGCTGTACATACGTGTGTGCATACATGAACTCACCACACATACACTTACATATGTAGTTTTTGTATGTGTGCACAAAATTGTGAGTACATGTGACGACTTCTTAGTTCCACCATGGCCGCAAAGCATAAAGGACCCAGTTAAACTAAATCAACACAGCAATGAGATAACTCTGAATGCTCTGAAAATGCGTTCATACATACAAGTACAACAACAAAAAAAACAAGAGACACTTGCACATACCCAGTAAGGAAATCCACTTGTACTGAATTGGAGGCAAACCAAGTGGATTCAGAATAGCCAAAAATGGGCCAAAACTCCGGCAATGCCATTAATCAGTTTTGCTAAACGGTGAGAGAATGAAGAGAAGAAGTTGCTCACGCGTCTGATGCAAACAGTGTTGTCAACGTAACAGCAGCTGTTTTTTTTCTGCGGCGCTTTTTCATGGCAGAAATACACTTGGAGGTTTGCCATTACCTGCCGAGAAGTGTCCGTTATTAGAAAACCACTTTTCATTTAGTTCGCATTTACGCCTTCAGTGGATTTTGAACCCAAGCCCTACCTAATGGTAGTCAAGTGCTAATGCTTTTGGCTACGGCGAAATTTCTTCGCGGAACTATTTAAATATTTCCTCTACTGCCTTCCAGTTTCGATAGGTCAAAACTAGTACGGAGTTTGGCAGATGGAAGCTAAATAGTTTGTCTTATCCTTTTTTCAATACTTTTTGAGCCAGCGTTGGAGTCAACAGCTTTCTTCTTCTTCTTGATTGGCACGATAACCGCTTACATGATTTGGCCGAATTTAACAAAGCGCCAGTCGTTTCTCTCTCGTGCTAACCGGTGACAAGTGGACACACCCAGTGAAGCCAAGTTCTTCTCCACCTGATCTTTCCATAGAGGAGGAGGCCTTCCTCTTCATCCAACTGGCACCGCATCATATACTCTCAGGCCCGTAGCGTTTATATCCATTCGGACGGCAAGACTCAGCCAACTAAACAGCTGGATCTTTATTCACTGCGCTTTGTCTATGTCGTCGTAAAGCTCATACAGCTCATCGTTCCATCGTTTGTGATACTCGCCTTTACCAACATGCAAAGGTTCAAAACTCTTCCGCAGAATCAAGGGTCGTCATCAGAATAAGCAGTTCTCATCCAAGGCGACAACAAAGCCTTTTCATTTGGGAAGGATTTTTACGTGGCGGGTCCCAAACCCAGCGCTCAACCAGATATCCCGGGATGCTTCGCCTACCCACATTAGCTCGCTTTCAAACAGATTTTTTGAAGCTACCTAGAGGATACTTGGGCTAATCCCAAAAGTTGTGAGCTGCTTGGACCGTATGCAGATGAATCGTATTGGCCACTCTCAAGGGAATGGCGATCAGGAATTTCCCTACTTGCGTGGACTTCTACACACGGAATCATCCTTCAGTTAACAGCTTTAGTGCGCACCATTTTCGCTGTGCCAATTATCTACTGGTGTATTATTAGAATTTAATTTAAAAATTTGATGATTTACTTTTTTTTAAAACCGAAAACCGAAAACCGTTCTAGTCTCCAGTCCACAACGAACCAGCAACTTTTTCCATTAGAACCCGTAAAAATCATACGATGCCACTTGTCCCAATTAAGATATAGAGACAGCCGTTTTCGCTATTCATTCACTCTTCGCTATTCCTAGCACGATGGTTAAAGGCTGAAGAAATGGTGCAACCTCTGAACCAGAAATTATTTGCACTCAATCAAGTTTTCCTACTGGGTATTCATAACAGTTACGACGTCTTCATTTCTGGTAGTGTGTGTGTGTGCACGTATAGTGGAAGCAATTAAACTCAAATGCAAAGTTAATTGAAAAGGATTTATTGCCTAAAGGAAGCATTTTGACCAAGCCAAGGGCGCTGATTGCTAATAACAACAAATAACGATAAAACATCTCAGCCATCCTAGATGTAGTTTAGTATTCAGAGAACATTTTGTTGTAAAAAGCAGGTCTTGGTACTAGATTTTTTGGAGAACTAGAAAGAAAATTGTGAAAAAAAGGCTTTCCAACTAAACCCTGAACCTTTTTTGATAGCTTACTTGGGCCACTGAAACTGTCCGCCAGGTATACTAGTATACTAGACAAATTCTAAAGATTAGAAGAGTAGGGTCTCTGGCAGAAGAAAATCTCTGCTTTTTAACACAATTGCATGGTTCATGATAGATCTAATCATACCAATAATATCTTTAATTTGTACTGAAGATTCGCACGTCACTAACGACCTCTTCCCAAATCCTCTTAAATCAACTAATATAACACCGCTCCCTCTCTCATTCGACGTCGGCAATCTGCATGTTTTCAGTATCTCCCGGTAAGTGGACTCAAAATGTATACCTACGCAGAGCTTAATTGGGGCCTCTGCAACAGTAATAACTCTCAATTTCGTCTTCTGAAAAAATAAAAAATAAAAATCAAAAATTGGAGATCTATTCAATGTTGAAAATTTTGGTGTACAATTTTTTAAAGTAAATAACAAATGTTTAATGGTTTAGGAAAACACTAAAAACCAATTTTTAGAGAATTTTTTTTGTCAGATGAGGTATCGTTCATTAATGGTTTAATATAATTTAAGAGGGTATTCTGGTCTAGAAATTTGAAAAAATCGATTTTTTATATATTTTCAAAGTTTAGACCTTCAACGGATTTTTCGAAACTCGAATTATTTTCGGAGATACAGCGGATTTTGTGGCGTGGCGTCTAGGCCAGCCGAGTGGAGCGAATCGCACAATGAACGGCAGATGTTACCGGACGACTTGAGGACTTTTCAGAAAATCTTTAGTATCCCACACAAGCTTTTTTTATTCTATACATATATATATTAGGGCGGGTCGATTTGTGGGGAGGCAAAAAACTCGCCCATTGCAAAATATCACCATTTTTGGCTTTTACATGAAAAAATCAGTAAATGGCTATGTTTTTTCTTTATTTTTATTTATTTATAATAATATCTATTTTTTCTCTTAAGAATTTTATTTAGTCAGAACATATGTAAATGAAAAAATTAATTTAAGTGAGTTATAGAAAAGAAACTAAAAAGTTCGACCCAAATTGGGGGACATCAGAATTCGATTTAGAGGTATGGTTCCTTCGGCAAAGTTTCTTATTTTGATCCCTAGAATACGATTTTCACAGAGCAATGAGCGATTTTTAAATCGACCCGCCCTAATACATATATATACTTTACACTTCTATAATATATACCTGGCAATATATCGTCGATTAATCCAGAGTGAGTAGTAAATAATATGATCTAAGTTATTCTATTGGAATTGTTGCTCAAACTTCAAACGCGATTTTCTCAAAACTACTTTTTTTGAGATGGTCGTCATGATATCTCAAGTTCTACTTGACCGATCGCTTTGAACTTTGATAGGAAATTTTTATTATACATCTGTCTATCGCGCCTGCCTCGGAATTTCAAAAATTTAAGTTTGAAGAATTTTTAAAAAATTTGAAAAGGTAAAAAAAATTGTTTGTTGTTTTTTTCAAGTTGACGCCATTTTGTGAATTTTTTTCTCTTCTTTAATTTGGCGTAATCCGATAGCGACATCCTAACTAATGAAGAATTTTTTTAATTTGTTTGGTTTAGATCACTACAAGGGTTGGAATCATGTCAACCATGGAGCACCGAATCCGCCACGATTTTTTAAAATTTTTTTTTTTATTATTTTTTTTTATACTTTTCCAATATTAACAAAAACCATAAAAAAATGGATAGTGAAAATGTTTTTCATTTATTTTTATCTTAGTTTTAAAAATACATAAAATTGAGGCGTCTATACCAGAATACCCTCTTAAATGGTCAAACAAGCGAATCATTTCATATATTGCCTTTGCGACTTAGCCGCAGACTCGTCTGATTCTTGCTCGCTATCAATGAACTCCTTCTAAATTTTTAAAGACTTTAGTCCAGATGAAGTGCTGTGAGAAGTATAATACCTAATATAGCTTAAGATGACAGTGCACATACCTTTGCCAAACGTCTGAAGTGGCAGATAGAAAAAGAAGTGGTCATCCTCGCGTGGATGATTGCAGTCACAAAGCCGTTCGAGAAAAAATTCGCAGAAATCCACTTAGAAACCAGAAAATCATGTCCAGGGGAATAAATGTATTGACCAGATCCATGTCAAGACTAATTAGAGATGATCTCCATATGAAAGCCTACCACCGCTCAACTGGTCATCTTTTCACAAAGCGCTTGAAGAAAATTGGACTCAACAGATGCAAGCAGCTTCTTCGGTTGCACGCAGTCAACGGCCATGAAAATACTCTTCTCACAGATGAGAAAATTTTCACTGCTGAAGAAGTCTTTAATAAGCAAAACGAAAAAATCTATGTTAAAACTTCTAAAGACGCAAAAACTGCTGTTCCAAGGGCCAAATGTTGTTCAGCGTAGCCAACATCCAGCCTCGGTAATGATTTGGTGGGGAGTGTCTTGTAAAGGCGTTACATCTCTTCATTTGTGCGAAAAAGGGGTAAGACCGGGGAAAAAGTGTATCAGAAAGATGTCTTAGAGGGCGTGGGAAGCAGTTGAGCAGCACTTTCTTCAATGGAGGGCATTGTAACTTCCAAAAATCAACCAGCAGTGGCTAAAAAACAACATTCGTGTGTTCATGGCCGCAGAAGATTTGCCGTCCGGAAGCCCAGATCTGAATCCATTGGACTACATTTTGTGGTCAGAATTGAAGAACATGACCTATCGAATACCTCACAGAAATTTGGAGAGTCTCAGACAATCTTCGGTTTGAGAAGCAAAGTCAATATCCAGATAAATCAATAACCTAATCATTTTAATGCTTGTGTAAAGGCAAATGGTTACCATTTCGAATGAAAATTTAATATATTTTCTTTGGCATCGGGTGTGCAACTAATTAATTTCGTATTTGTTACTAACCTCATATCTATTTATGTAGTCAATATTTTGACAGTGACAGCTATTCTATGTTAAAGCACGCACAAAAAATCAAGTAAATTTGATATAAATTTTTTTTAATACAGTCAAAATGTCAAATTACATTCCAACAAAACAGCATTTGGTGGGAGGTTTGCTTTTTTTCTTCGATTTAAAGAAAAGTGCAACAGAAGCACGTCGTTTACTCTCAGAAGCTTATCCTGAATATGCTCCAGAGGTTAGAGTATGTCAGCAGTGGTTTGCACGATTTAAAAGTGGTGATTTTGACACAGAAGACAAAGAGCTATCAGGTCCAACAAAAAAAAGTTTGAAGACAAAGAATTTGAGGCATTACTCGATCAAGATTCATGTCAAACTCAAGAGGAACCTTGGAAAAACATTGGAAATCACTCAACAAGCCAATTCTAAAGGTTTAAAAGCAGCCGGATACATTCACAAACAAGGAAATTGAGTGCCACACGAATTAAAGCCGGGAGACGTTGAGAGACGACTTTGCATGTCTTAAATGCTGCTTAATCGCCACAAAAAGAAATCGTTTTCGCAACGTATTATCACTGCCGATGAAAAGTAGATTCATTACGACAACCCAAAGCGTAAAAGATCGTATGTGAAGCCAGGCCAACCAGCCAAATAGACACCAACGCCGAATATTGATGGTTTGAAGGTAATGCTCTGTATTTGGTGGGATTAGAAGAGTATGAGCTGTTAAAATCGGGTCAGACGATCACGAGAGAGCTATATAGGCAACAACATTGATACGTTTGAAGCAAGCAATAGCCAAAAAACGGCCAGAATGGGCGACCAGACACGATAAATTGATTTTCCATCATAACAATGCTCGGCCAAATGTTGCAGTACCGGTCAAAAATTATTTGGAAATTGCCGAATGGGGAATTCTACCTCACCCGCCTTATAGCCCAGACATAGCTCCTTCTGATTACCACTTGTTTCGGTCGATGCAGAATCACCTTTCTGGAATACGGTTTACCAATGCTGAAGGTATTAAAAAATGGCTTGATGACTTTCTCGGCGCAGAAGATGAGAAGTTGTTTTGGGATGAAATCTATAAATTGCCTAAAAGATGGGAAAAAGTTGCCGCTTCTAATGGACAATATTTTAAATAAAATATTTAAATAAAACTAACTTCATTAAAAAAAGTATTATAATTTCATATCTATAACGGACTTAACTTGTAACAGGAGGAACTTATGGCAGGAGTAAGAAGATATAGTCACCGTAACTGTCTGACACAAAATTTAGGCTCTTCTAAGAAAAGTTTTCTGTTGATGCAGCTGTACAATGTGCAAGATATGATCCTCTTTTGGGTTATAAGATCAGACTATGTATTTCCTGTTACGTGATTGGCCATGCTTTTTTCCTATCTGTTTTACTTTGTCTGTACAGTAGACATCGGTAGCTGCCTCCGTAGTGTAATGAATTCAATCAACCGAATTGGATAAGGCAACAGCCTTTTCTTTCTAACTCTTTCAGCAACTAGGTTGGCAATGGTTTGATTCCAAACTTTGGTATGCCTTGGACACTAGTGAACAGTAATTTGTATTTATGTATCCAGCTCTAAAAGTTCGCTGCTGTATATTCCAAGCCTTCATCTCTCACTCGACATCTCCACTCTCACTCCTTGCAAATAACTACGATATTCATGGAAGGTAATTTTTTTGAAACGAAGTCAAAAGGTGCTTTAAATAGGACTCTAATATTTATTAGAATAATTAACTTAGCTTTTCTAATTAATGTGTGTAATTTTGTTGACTTTGACCAAAAGTGGTTTATATATGTGGGTCATTTGATAGTAAATGAGAAAAATTGTTGCTGTATTAATACTCGCACTATTTACTTTCCCTTTCTTTCCATTGCTACTTAAAAGACTACCGCACAGCTACTGCAAGTACACACTTACATACCTACACAGCCCCCGGCCAATCGAATTCGAGTGTTCCTCTCTTTTTGTTACCCTCCACTACTACTTCATTAATGTCGGTGTCTTGCCCCTCTTGTATGCAGTAGGGTGAGAAACTTTTAGAGGCGGTGAAAAATGTTTGCCGATAAAATAGTTTGGCATGCGACCAAAAATATTTAGTAAAAACACGAAACTAAATAAAATTAGGCAGTTAATTTAATTGAAATGGGCTGCAATTTGTTCTGTTCACTATTTATTACAGAAAGGCAAAGGCACCTCCAATGATTAAGTTGTAGAGAAAAAGTTTTGAGGAAGAGTTTTGTGTAGACTTGAAAAGTGTGCAATGCCGCTCAAAAAAAAAAACTTTAAAGGCAGTGTTTAAAGTTTGCTGAAGTGCTTTGGCGATTTACAGCAGACTAGTGATGTCAATATCAGCTTTAATTACTTAATTACTTATCCCGAAATTTCGAGACTCTTTAATGTAATCCCGAAACTCGTCCCGAAATAAAAATTTTTTGACTTCATTACAAATTCTATAACTCTAATATTAACCTTCCCTGAGGCGCAACTATCAGGCTGTCAACTTCGGGCGCAATGTGCCTAAGTGGCACACTTTTAAAAACACGTAATAAAAGTATAATTACATAGATTATACATATGGGAAATACAGAAGTGGCATTAAGGGATATGAATAAGAAATAAATCTAAATATTTTCATAAAAATCCATTTATTTGACAAAAATTTATCAGTTACAAAAGATAGTCGTAAATTAAGGTTGAAAATAAAAAGTTAAAACAGTCACCCGAAAATAGTTTACAAAAAATGAAAGAATCCAATAAAAATTCAATTTGTTGTAAATATAATGATCAAGAAAACTAATTGATTAGAGGTACAATAAAAATATAAAAGTCAAACAATCCTTTTATTGCGCTTGTTTTAGGTCTCTTCGGATAGAGTATTTTTGTCCTCTGGAGTATAACACCGTTCACACATCATATACGTATGGGATAAACAAAGTGGTGATTTACATTTCTTGCATTCGTGATTCGTCAGTCTTCTCAAACCAGTTTCGCTAGTGCAAGTTGAGCATCGTCTTCGTTTAGGGGGCGGAGAAGGGCTTCGTTCATTTGGAAGTGAAGGTCGATATTTTTTTAACCTTATTTGTAGACTGAACGGTATTCCGTGGGTTTTCAAACTTCTTCGACGTAGCTCCTCGGTTGTCAGTTCATGAGCCAACTTTTTCAAGAAAAGCCTTCTACGCAGTGGTTCTAGGTTATTACTGAGGTATATCACTTGAGAGTTAATACCAGCGACATTCAGCATTGTAAAAAATATAACCATTGGCCAGCGTTTGATATTTCGTAATACATTGTACGTTGAATACATTTTATCTACAGTATCAACGCCACCTTTCGTTGAATTATAAAACGAGATGATTTCTGGTTTATTTTCCTTGGAATCGAGATCAATGTTCTTGTTGTCATGAAGAGTCGATATGAGAATAACATTCCTTTTAGAACGTGGAACATATGAAACCAAAGTTTTTCCGTCATTGAACCCAAACAAACTTGTGAATTGTTGTGTTCCCTTAGTAGCTACAAAGTCAGGTGGAAATTGTCTTTTATTTTTTCTTACGGTTCCAACATAGGATAGTTTTTTTTGTTTCAGTTCGTCAACTAGATCCATATCAGTAAACCAGTTATCGCCTGTTATATTTCGTCCAGTGCCAAAAAGAGACTCAGACATTCTCAAAACTACGTCCCTTGGCCTGTTGCTAATAGAAAAGGGCCCCTCTGGTTGCCTTCCAGCATAGATTTCCATGTTGTATACGTAATTCATTTTCGCGTCGACGAGAGCAAAACACTTGATGCCATATTTATTTGGCTTAGATGGTATATACTGCCTAAAGGGACAGTTTCCACGAAAACCGGGTAGCATTTCGTTTATAGTCATATTTTCCCCAGGAATGTAACTATCTTGGCAACTTCTTATGAATTTCTCGAAAATGTCTCGAACAGGAGCGAGCCGATCCAGTTCTTTTCTTTCCTCTCTTGTACTTCGGTCATCAAAACGAAGGCAACGCATAAGTGTCTTGAATCGCTTAATATTCATGACAAGGCCAAATCTTTCAATCCCATCATCGTCTATTCCCCAAAGTTCTTCCAGATATTGACGATTCCCCCTGTATGCTCCTGCAAGGTATAATAACCCAATAAAAGCTCGTATTTCTATACGGTCAGTGGGTTTAATGTCCCTTTCTCTAGAAAAATTGTTTCTAATGGTCTCAATGTATTGGTTGGTGTATGTTACTATTATGTTTAATATTTCGTCGGTAAAAATATTATTCCATAAATCAACAGCAGTACTAGCATTTCTTGCATTCCCTTTTACTCCAGGTAAGTGAGTAATTATGTTGTGAGGTCCTCTGCGTGCACTTCGCAGAGATGGATTTTGATTCCACTTACTGATCTTATCTTTTCCTAGAAAAAAATGTATGTCTCCAGACATCATCCTGATCTGTCTCGGAATTTTCACCCCGTTCATCTACCTCGTCATCTGAAGCAACATCGCTTTCCTCCCCAAATTCGTCTTCCATTGGGGGATCGTCGTCATCAGCCACCAGCAAATTTATAACTTCTTCCACGTCTTTGGACTCATTTAAATTGAAGTATCGTCGAGACATTTCTATCAAGAATATAAAACAAATTAAAACATAAAACCTTTGTAACGAGTTTGGGCGCAATGTGCCCTGCAGGCCACATCAATAAATCAGGTTATTTTCAACTAACTATTAAATATTAATAAATTATTTCGTATTAAAATGGGGCAGTAGTTAATTTGAAATCAGTAATTTTGAAAATACTTACTTTAAAAAATGTGCTGAGTTAGGGCGCAATGAGCTTCTCCGATCAAACTGCGTATAACTTCACTTTGGGCAGGGAAAACACAAACTGAGTTGATTTGATATAAAGAGCACACCATAAGAAGCAGCTATTGAGCTAAAGAGTAGTAAACGGTAAAAAATAATAGAGTGAGACAAAAAAATGTGTCAGCTGTGCCTCACAGATCGGGTGCGCCCGACGGAGGGTTAAAAAAAAAAACAAAAGAAAAAAACTAGAAGCATTGTAGCATAACCTGCAATGAAATTGCATAGACTTCGCTAAAAAATTAAAAAATTAAGCTTGCAATATTTTTTTATTTAATTCAAAACTACACCAGCCACAAGATTTTCACGCGAAATATGGCGAACGTTACTGAAAGGACTGAACGGATGAAAACAGCCCCCGAAATCCTCAAAAAATTTAAACAATTTATTATTCATGGGTGCGTATAAATTCAATATTTTTGATTTATTCATAAAGCGCTTTATACATATTTGATTAAATTATTATACAAGTCAGTTGAGAATTGCAGATAGGTGAGTTAAGTGAGCAGCTTCGATATTGTTTGTTTTCATATTTCACTATTTTCTTCAAACCCTCTAGTTAGACTGGGTTATATAGATTGGACGAGAAATCAAGTTGGTCCCTTCTGATCACATTGCAGTGGAAAAAGCGGAGAAAGAACACGAAAGAAGAAATATGAATGAGGACAAAGATTTGAGGTAATAAGGGCCGAACGCAGACAAGGCAGAGTTGTGACAACCATTTCATGCTTGTGATGAAATTTTTCAGATGGTTAATGTCTAGACCAGCTATTACTGCAGGCGCGGCAAAGAACTGAGGACCCATCTTAACCACGTGAGAGCAGAATAGATAAGAAAAAGGTGTTTAAATAGTTCCACCGCATTATCCAGACATCATCACCATCAACATATCATCACAGTTCGACGTGAACCATTGCTTCTGTTAGCATTTGAGTCCACATCACTCGGTCAAAAGCTTTTCGTATCATATCAGCTATACCCATAGCTCCAAAGTCACCTTCAGTGTCGTCTCTCCATCGTTTTCTCTGCCGGCCTTTTTCTGTTGTCTTGTGGATTTGTTTCGAAGATCTTTTTTATAACTCTATCGTTGCTCGTTCGTAGAATTTGACCACACTATCGAACCATCACAGCTGCTGTCGCAAAAAATGCACAAAGTAATACCAAAACTCACAGCATGCATACCTAGTGGGCAATGTTGGGCGAGGGCACCCGCCAAATTCGAAAACTGAGGCTTTGTTAACCTTAGCAGCTGCCTCAAGCGAAGCCGATCTACACAAGGCCAGAATGATTTCGTGACCTTTCAAGTTAGTTTACTTGTCTAGAGCTTGCTGAGCTGACGCGAAGCACACCTCTCTAGAAGCAGTTCACAAATAGTGAAGGAGATATGAATCCTCTCATTTCCCTGGAAAATCACCTCATGAGACACTTGTATCTTTGGTTCATCTGTCCAGCAATTTTCCGCAATATCTCTGCAACCAAGTACCCAATCGAGCCTAATATCGAAGTATTCGGATGCGTTCGAAGAGGAAGCCAGGCATTCCTCGATGAGTTTCCATCATTGAGTCTAGGGCCTAATTATAGCTTGGCAGTCGGCGTAGATGTTTACTTCCCAGACAGTTGATATATAAGTAAGCATCCAATCAATTGCTTCTTTGATGCGGCTATCGGAACTTTAGTTTGATGGGGAGCTATGCGCAGAATATATCTCCCTCAACCCTTCTATTAAACTTCGAGTCATCCAGGAACAAGCTCACTAAGGTCTGCTTCCAAGTGCTGCACCTCGGCCGAGCAAAGATCTTGTCACCGCGGAAACTAAGTGACCTTGTCAATGTTAAAACGCTCAATTTTTCATCTTTCTATTTATAGGTGTCTTCAAATAGTTGCGATATTTTAAAAATTTGATTTCAGTTGAAAGTATTTTCGTATTCCGTACGAAAAGAAATTCTTGTCTTTCTAGTGATTTGAGCGATCGATTTTTTACTTCTTCATTAAAGTGAAAATAATGATCAGCTGATCGGAGAATGAGGTAAGACTTTGAGTATTTCTAAATATGTATTCACGCCCTTTGTAACAGAAGGCCGGCGGAGAATAATCTTATAGGACCTCCCTTGACACTGCGATCATTTTTCCTCTAGTGCTCGGCTCAAGCGCATTAATTTCATTTCTTATCGGTTCCATGTGATGAGTTTTAATCAAGTAGTATCATCAATTGTCGATCTTTAGAAATGTTCTGTCTTGTACCTTGTCTTGTCGCTCTTGAAGTCCCCGTACAACTCTTAACTCGTTTTTTCATGAACTACTGTACCACTGTAAGTATTTAGGAAGAAATGAAAATCTCCCGCAAATGACGAGACTTCGGCGATAAGAAACTGACATCTTTGAGGAAGAATTAATTTATGAAGGAATATGAATATGCAGATGAGCTAGTACTCTCTTCAATGGAAAGCGTTGGATCTTCCCGCAAGATTCCGCTCCAGCCCATAAGGCAAAAACCACACAGCAGTGGCTAAAAAAATATTCCTGGGTTCATAGACACAGACGCTTGGCCGTCTGGAAGTCCAGATCTGAATCCATTGGACTACAGTTTGTGGTCAGAATGCGAGAACATGACCTGTTGAAGACCTCACCGAAATTTGGTGAGACCTCAAACAATATTTGGTTCAAGTAGCGACGCCCATATCCATGGAAACCTTGCATGCTGCTATTAGCTGAATGGCCTAATCGTTTGAAGACTTGCGCAAAAGTAAATGGCGACCATTTCGAATGAAAATTTACATTTTTTTATTATTTGCATGAATAAATAAAACTAACTTCATTAAAAAAAGTTAACATGTATCAGAACTTATAGCAGGACTAAGTATTTAACTTCCCTTAACTCCGATTCGAGTTGTTTTAAGGAATTCCAGGTTGTATTTCACTTTGATAAGTCCGTATCTCCCATGCGTCACTAGTATGTTTTTTGTCTTTCAGTCCACAATAGCGCAACCCTGCATACTCCGCCGGCATCTTTGAGCAAAATGTGGCCTATCCAGCCAAATCGTTGGAGTTTGATGATGCAGTTCGATTGAGAGTTCGTTAGTCGAACTAAGCAACTACTGGTTTGACGAGTGTTTGCAGCCTTCAGAAAAACGCGAATGTAAGCGACCAGGATAACGCAAAGTGTTTGCAAGCAGCTTAACGAGGTTGCAGCCTTCAGAACGCTGGAATGTAAGCGACCAGGATGCGCAGCTATATATCAACATCGCTTTCACGATGGAATCAAAACCTCATAGCTTAGTTTTCACTGATATGGAATTTGAAACCCATGGCTTGTACAACTGTAAAAACGCTGCACGAGCTGTGTGGATATGGTGTGCGATACTTTCAACCGTTGGCATCTGCTGATGTTATTTTACTGCCGAGGTAGCAAAATTCCGATCTCTACGAACTGATCTCTTTTCCATATATAATAAACCGAGGCATTTCGTTTTGCGTACAATTTGAAAAGAATTCTGTCCTGCTAACGTGTATTTTAGGGCCTACTTCGCTTGCGACGCCACTGAGCTGGTCCACATTTGTTTGCAGATCTGTCCTTTCGACGGACGGTTCATTTTATTGCCTCAGAAAATTTCTGAATAATCGAATAAGTGATTTCAATTATCAAATATTATATTTTAAATTAAATTGAGTTCAATATGAATTTAATATTTTCTCCTTTTGTCGTTCAAATGAAATTTTCAAAATTTAACTTGAATCTATTCACTTAAATTTTCCTTCTCGCATTCCTATTCAAAAACATAAAAGCAGTTGGCATGCACTTAATACGTACGCAGTAAGCTCTCCAAATAAATACGAACATATATAATACCCATTTACAAGTAGCTTTACAAATATTTATTCGATCCAGAACACAATGGTTAACCAATCGAATAGCCAGCCAGTGAATCAACTAACAGAATTACCAAACCGACTGACCAAATGACCAAACGATCAACCGGTCGAATAAATGTGTGTATATCCATTTATATATTTATTTATTAGATGCGCGCATATATACACCCATGTATACAAATGTACATTAGTCTGCAGTTACATCCACCCAACTAACTGGTCAACCGACCAAGTAACAAACCAATTGACTATGCCAAGGAAACCGCAAATCCGCTGCACACAAAAATTTTCCCATACAAATGTGTACACATACATAGAGTATTAAGGATATATGCACAAGGTGTGCCAAATACAAGTATGTTTTTCAATAAATTTTTACTTCGAAGCTGATAGCTCTTTTCCACCCAAAATCTGGTCGGTCAGTTGGAACGAGGATCACACCCGAGGACAGCTTAATATTTTTTTTTCTTTTTGAATAAACAATATTCGAGAATTCTAAGTTACATCACAAGTACCAGCGCACCAGAGTGTAGGACATCCATTGAAGCTTTCTGGTGTACCTACTAAAACTCTAAATCCGTGTAACCCACATCCCTAGACCACGATAGCATCACTAAAAATGCGAAGGTGCGCTAAATGAGCTTCAGAGATGTTTTCGCTCTTAACTGAGACATTTCTTTAGCTATTTTTAATGGACACCCTCCGCTCTTTTGCGCCCAAGTACACTTTCATCATACCTTTTTACAGCTTCCTAGTTTTCGAAGTTAGAGATAATTGCCCAGATGATACTGGATCGCGGGAGGAAATGTAAGGTGGCTTATAAAGTCCCAAAGATTAGCAAGAATGAGCAACGAAAGAACGACCAAGAAAGTACTTGAAGCAAACCCTAAAGGAGCAAGAAGGAGAGACCGGCCAAGGAGACGATGGTTGCAAGACGTAGAAGACGATGTCCGAAAGATGAAAATCTTACAACATAGAGCAAAAGCGTACTGTCGAGAAGAATGGAGGCGTATTGTAGACGAGGCAATGGTTCACCCCTGACTGTAACGCCAAGATGATGATGATGATACTAGACGGGGAATGTGTCTTATTTTCTCATGCACACAATTTTGCGGAGCCGCAAAGTATTCACATAAGTAGAATATAGGGCACGCATTCTCGTACGTAGTACAGCCAAAACAAAGATTACACTTTACGCATTCTATGGTGAGGTTGCTTTAGATAGCATCCTTGAGTGGCCTTAGGAAACAATGTTCCAGTGGCAAAGTCCTTGGTTGGTTGGTTGGTTAAAGTGGTGATTCGTCCAGAATCCAAGTAGCGCTTTCGCCCCATTTTATTACCAAATCCTCGCTACCAATCTGTTTAATGGTTATTTACAGCATGGCTATATCCAGTCTATGCAGTTTAAGAAACTTACTAGGTTGTTGACATCTATGCCAGACAGTTGTTCGAGATTATCGAACAGTGGTTTGCCAAGGGCTGACATTCTCTCCTTCCATAAGACAGGGCATTCACAGAGGAAATGGAAGATTGTTTCCTTTTTATCCGGTTGTTTACAACTGCGACAGTGTGTGTTGGGAAGGATGTCCAGTTTGGCTACTTGTACCCCGATAGATCAGCAGCCAGTTATTACCGCCGTGAGTCTGCAGACATCCCTTCGTTTCATGTTTATCAGTCTTGACGCTTGTCTGTTATAGGTGGGTCATAACATTCTGCTAATGTTGCATGTCGTCTGGTTTCTATATCTACATACAATCCGCGATTCGTAGATATTTCGAGGAAATTGTATTCTTGATTACACCCAGTGGTGTGAATACCGATTCTGCAAGAATATTATTCATCGTAGGTCCCTGTCTGGCCAGTTCGTCCGCTTTTTCATTTTCTTCAACGTTCCGATGACCCGGTACCCAGATAAAGGTAATTTATGGTTACACGCAAGGTGGTAAGGCCTTTTCTGCTTTGTTCCACCAGTTTAGAGATTGTGCCTGGATTGCTGTAGCTATCCGAAACAATAGCAATATTTCACTTAAAATAGAAGAGTGATTAGTATCCTACAAGCTTTCCCAATTGCCAGTACTTCCGGCGGGAAGACATTGCAAGTATTAGCAAGACGCACAGATTTTTCAATTCTGATTCTATGAGAATATATATTTACTATCTCCAACAATCCAGTTCTGAACCTTCTATATAGACTGTAGTGTCGAAGTTGTTTAGTAAAAGACCCTTATTCCATTCCTCCCGAGATGCAAAGTGGTTGGCAAAATTCACCGCTGAATGTCACCGTAGCGATGATGTAATCAGTCCTCCTCGAGGTGAACTGAGTTTGTCCGCAATAATAGACTGTCATGGCCATAAGTTGTTTGCCTCCAGCCACCCTCTTCATTTAACCTACTTGCACTCATAGCAGCCATCTTCTTGATATGGAGATCAACCGGAATTACCAGTGCCAGTGCATTAAGAGCCTCCCTAGGACATCATCTAGATACACTGACCGTAATTGCACAGGCTAGATCTTTGTATTCTGCTAAGTAGTTTGATATTGTAGGCTCTCCCAAGAGCTTTCCACCAAACTACCGATCCGTATGAAAATTTTGGTCGTATAACCGCCTTATACAGCCATAAAGTATATTTAAGTTGAAGACCCTATCTTCTTCCAAACTACCGATCCGTATTCTCGTATAACCGTCTTATCCAACCATAAAGTACGAGTATATTTAGGTTGATTATCCTATCTTCTTCTAAGGATACGTTTGCAGGCATACAAAGCAATTTCTACTTTCCTTACCGTTCAGTTTCCAGCTAAGTTTGGAGTCCAAGACTATTCCGATTTACTTTGCGCTGGTTGGAATAGGGAGAGTTTGTCCATTAATTAGTTGCAGAGTAAAAGTGGGTACCTTGTATCTAGAGGTAAAAAGCATGACTTCTGTTTTACATGGGTTCAAATTTAAGCCACAGCTTGTAGCCCAAGAGTTGAGCTCACCTAACGCCTTTTGAATGATCCCATTGATTGTGTGAGGGCACAGACCTGTTGCCATTTGCACCACATCATCAGCATACGCCACCCCACCTCTATTAAGTTTTTACCCCACCTCTTTTAAGTTTTATTAAGATTTTGCTTAACACACATAACTACAGAAGTGGCGCTAATACCCTCCCTGTGGAGATCCACTATTACCCTCTTGGTTACGTTGCTATTTCCCATATTAGCTTTGATTATCCTGGCCTCTAGCGTAGGGGTTGCCTAACGCCTAATGCAGGTTTGCACCCCTAAGTCTATCAACGCCCACTGGATGGTATCAGCGCTAACGTTATTGAAGGCGCCTTCTATATTGTCCCCCATGGTATATTGCTTGATTTGTAGAGAGCCCTCTATTGTTCGAATTACCTTGACAAGCGCTGTCTCCTTCCGAATTTGGACGCTCAGCGGTTTCAACAGGAAAGACCAGTGTGTCACTGAACCCATCAAGCAAACGGTCATTCTTGCACTAAGTTCGGAAGTCGGGTTATCAGACAACGTAAGATTATATTAATTGGCCCCCATGCAGCTGCGATTTAACCTCGCTAGACTTTTTCTAGACTGAAGTCTCTTCAGAAATCGATTTGCTGCGAATTATAATTCAGAAACAAATAAATCAGAGCCTTAAGTGGAGCCATTCGGGAGATAGAGGTTGAAAGTGCTAAAAAAGTAGGCGGCATGCGATCCTACGAAATAAGCCAACGCACTCACATTAATAAAATCCTGGGAATGTTTGCTATTTCTAGTGAAACGGCATTATAATAAAATAAATTATTTTTTTTTTTTTAATTTATTTCATTTCAAAAAGACCCTTATATTTGGTCCGCCCTGTATATGCGTATCCACTTACTAAAGCATACCCATATACATATGTTCTGTGCAATTGGGCATCTGTATGTATATATGAATCGAATGCACACACATACATACTCCACATAAGTAGGTATAACTAAATTAACATTTGCAATGTTCAAGACCACATTTCAGCCTCTGTTAAGTTCAATTTCGGTGCCGATGTTAATGCTGACATTGACAAAGTAATTGATGCTGGCAATCATCTTACAAACTGTTAACTGTAAAAGTGATTAGTATCATAGTTCTATTCAGAAGCAAATTTAATCATTATTAAGGTACGCAATTTGCAAATTATTTTACCCATTGAGGTGAGTTCAAAACCTATGGAGTGGCATACATTTAGGTACTTTGCATTTATTCATTGAGGCTCTTTTGCTCAAGCATAATTTTGAGCAGGTATAGCCGTGACACTGCATGGGTAGCTTTTAAGTCGTACTACACACATGGAAGTGGCTGTAAAACTTAGCATTCATTATAAATTCTTTGCCTGAGATATATTATATTTTTCTGAATAGCAATTTTATTCAACTGGTTGTGAACTGAAAGCGAGCTATGGAATAAACTACAAAACAAAAAAAAGAAGCAATGTGTTTTCATGATGAAAATCGTGTATTAAACTCTACTATTATATTACAATACTATTCTATATGTGAACTTTTCTCGGATGTATTTAATAATTGTAGTCTTCTAATGAACTCATCATAGAATCGGATAAGAAGTTGTCTAGTGTTCGCCTTTGAGCTACATAATTCCGGTTAGGTTAGGTTGAGTTGCTAGTAGCTCTGTATGGTGTATATTGAAGCATACTTTGTCTTTAGTAATTTAATAAACGCCGAATATGGTGAATGCTCGCCACTTCTACATTCAAAAGATTTGGCCAGCCGCCCAAAAGAAAGCACAAGATATTAAGGATCCATTCTTAAACTTTATTTAAAAATTAAAAAAAATGCTAGCTATCTTCGATGCTCCTGAGGTCTAGAGTCCATACTATGTAGAATGCGTATTAAGCCTCTGAGAGAGTTTAGTTACTCTATGCACTGAATTGCATTACAAGTTTCGAAGATATATTGCTTCATTATACCGCCTTGCAACCAGCTTCGCTTTCTTTTAGCTTCTTTGATATCTGGTAAGATATTTTGCAAGTATGAATAAAATCGGACTAACTTAAAATATCGTCAGATAATGAAAAGCAGAACTTAATGCTGAAGTGCGCCCGACAGACATCACTCACATCTGGGTACCTGGCCATAGGGGCACAGAAAAAAATGAGAAGATTGATGAACTGGCAAGACAGAAATATGTTTTACCCAAAGCGTGCTCAAAAGGGAATTTTTCTCGCTATTGCAGAAGCAGGCCGTTGAGAGGCGAACTAACACGGATACCTGCAAAATAACTAAACAAAAGTGGCCCAATTTCAACAAATCCTAAACTGACGAGTTGTTAAGAAAGCTACGAGCAGTCTTATTCAGATCTATGGCAACAATAATCGGTCACTTGCCTTAGGAAGACCATGACAGGAAGATGGAATGGATGTATAACAATAGATGCAGAAGCTGCAATCAAGAAGAATCTAAAGAAAGCTCCAGGACATAAAATGTTTGGGGAATTTTCGATGGTTAACTTAAAAAAAGTTGCAGAAAAGAAAATAGACGACGTGGGCAGATTCATAGTCAAATGAATTGAATCCGCTAATAAAAAGCAGTGGTTCTGCAAGTGGTGTCTCAAAATGATATCTTTTGAGCTAATTGGGCTTGGTCTATGTCACTCAGACAAAACCTCCACCACCACCGTCACCACAGAGGGGTGTCCGCTATTAAAAATAGCTTTTTCTATCATTTGTTGTTTCATGCCCGCCTTTTCGAATCTGTGCGCTACCAATTTATTTATTTCTAATAAACTAAACAAAAAAACACTCACCTATTTAGACATGCAGTCATACACACACACATACAGCTATGGTCAAACGTTTAGCGTATCTACTTAAAAAGAGCTCAATATAATGCTCGATTAAATGATATGAAACCAAATTAAATCCAGTTTTTTTAACTAAATATATTTAACACTTTATTATAAGACAAAATAACTTAAAGTAGACAGTTTTCCCTAGTAAAAATATGATAAAATAGAAGTAATTCTTATTTGGTCATAGTAGGATTTGGACAAAGACTTAGCGCAGTTTTGATTTCTGTAAAAAATATGAAATATTTGTAAGAATTTAGAAAAGATTGTTGACTATTATTATTTACTATATCAATATTTGGTAGAATAGCCGTTATTCTGTATAACTACTTCACACCTGCGTGGTAAACTCTCTATTAACTTTTGGCACCTGTCCAAAGGAATAGAGTTCCATGCTTCCTGTACACCTTCCCAAAGTTCATCGATATTTTTAAATTTTTTTGTCCAATCATCGTCTTCACATCATTCCACAAGTTTTCGATTGGATTTAAATCCGGACTTTGTGCTGGCCAATCGAGCTGGGTAATATTTTCCTGCGAAAGCCAGTTTTTGACCACTCCCGCAGTATGTTTGGAATCGTTGTCGTGCATAAATATCCAATTTACTGGCATAAACTCGAAAGAATATGGCTCCATATTATTTCTAAGTATATTCAGATACATACATATGCTTATCCATATTTCCTTCTATCTTGACCAGCGGCCCAACTCCGCGCCACGAAAAAGACCCCCAAACTTTTAAATTCCCACCGTCATGCTTCACCGTCTTTTTTGTGTACCGTGGATTGGTTTCCTGATTTTTTTCACGATGTACATACGTTTTTCCATCAGGACCGATGCAGTTTATTTTAGTTTCATCCGTAAAAGGTACTCGTTTCCAAAACTCTGTCTTTTCGAAGAGGTGCCTACGCGCGAATGATAAACGCGCTTTAATATTCTTTTTTGATAGGAGCGGTTTTTTTCTGCTTATGCGACCAAATATGTTATTTTCATTCAGACGCCTTCGCCCGAGCTTACTGGACACAACTAAGCCTAATTCTGCCCTTGCTTCAGCAGCTATCGTTCGTGAAGACATAGAATGATCCGATCGACTTTTCCTTAAAATTATTTGATCCTCACGGGGGGAAATTTTACGTGGCGGAGCTTTACGAATTTTGTTTTTGTTTTAATAAATTAGCATCCGACTTGACATCTCTGATGGCATTGTATACCATTTTTCTTGAACAATGCATTATTCTGGAAATCTTCACTTGATTGGTCCCCATTTGGTAAAGGTTCCATATTATTTTTCTTTGTTCAACTGAACAATACTTTCCTCTAGCCATTTTAGCAAAAATTTAAATAATAAACGTTATTAATTAAATATTCACCACAAAAAATAGTTATTTGCCGAACCGATCGCATGTAAGAGAAAAACACGTGTAAGTGCGCTAAATAGTTGTCCAACATAATTGAGTCAGAACTCAAGAAAAAATAAGCAATAACAAATACGAAACAATTATAACGGTTATTTTTTGGGCATTTCATGAGACCCATAAATAACTCTTATCATGCTGAAAACAAAATTAGGAAAATTTGCACTCTCTTAGAAGTAACTGCATTATTTATCAGTATAATATAAAGTGCGCTAAATGTCTGACCATAGCTGTATGTAGGATAGTTTTCCCTTTGCTATTATTTTGTACGCAATTGTAGCTGAACAGGCATTCATACACTCTAACTGCACTCTCATACATACATATGCACATACTTATATATATGTATTTATATAGGAGCACAACATATGTACGTACACATGTCACTATGCCACCACTACATACAACACCATTGTTATGGTGCAGTTCAAATATTGCAACATTCCCAATGCTATGAAATGCTTTCCTTTGGAATGTGGGAAATAAAGGCAACGGCGAAGTAAAAATGTAACGGTAGCAGAAGTGCAGAACAATAAGCATCAGAATGGAATTGAATTGCATTTGGTTTATTGCGATTCACTTGTGGTGAAATTACACTCGCATTAATATAAAGACTTGCACAAATGTGCTGCACATATCGACACTAAAATACAGACACAATCAAATAAATTCGTTGCACTTGAATTGATGTTTTCAATGTGAAATGTTGAGTAATACAAAGCATTGGTGGTTTGTTTCTAAGTAGCCACAAATACCCGCTAAAAAGAAGTTAAACTTTGAAACTCTAAGCGAATGCTGGTATACAAACTAATACGTATGTGTGTGTGTGTGTGTGTGCGCGAAAGCTATCGAATGGAGTGCAGAATGGAGAAAGTACTCGTACAATGGTTGTCAATGCTTTTGACTATTAGAGTACACCTGCTTGAGGTATATTAAAAAAATTCTCGGAATAAGATAATTAATTACTTCGATATATTTCCTATTTGTGATATTGGACTAAATAAACGAAGCAGTTCAAGTAAAAGTTTTTTGTTTTTGCCATTTGTGTTATTTGTGTTATTGTAAATGGAGTAAATTAACAACAATGAAGTAAACAGAAAATGAAACATACATAGTACATCCTGCCACCAGAACTTACAATAAAATGCAGGCAGCTCTAAACAAGATTAAGCATTGGTGCGAATTGCATGGCTTTTCGGTGAATGCTATAAAAAGTGTCTTGGTACTTTTCACTAGGAAGCGCAATGTAGAAAGCCTTTTACTACCCACTTTGAAAGAAGCAACACTGCAACTGTCTTCTGAGGTCAAATACTCAGGGGTAATCCTAAATATAGGGTGGGCCATGTAAAATTTGCTTTTTGAATCGGCTATAAAAAAAAACGAATCAATATTTTTTCAAACATTTTTTATTATTTTGAAGAGTGAACATTGTAATTTATGAATGAAAAATAATATCGTTCAAATGACTGCCACGACTGGCTTTACAGTAGGCAATTCGATCCACCCAATTTTTAAGCACATTTTCGATTGTTTGGGCTCCAATTTCATGAACGGCAACTTCGATTTCGTGGTTTGAAGCATCAATCATCTCTGGATGGTTCGCATAGTATTTGTCCTTAACGGCTCCCCACAAAAAATAGTCCAACGGGCTTAAATCACAGCTCTGAGGCGGCCAATTGATACTGGAATTTCGGCTGATTATTCGGTTTTCAAAAACGGTAGCCAAAAGTTCGAGTGCAACTTTGGCAGTGAGACAAGTTGCACCGTCCTGTTGAAACCAAATGTCGTCCATGTCATCCTCTTCAATTTTTGGAAGCAACTCGTTGAGCATGTAACGGTAACACTCGCCATTTACTGTAACCGCGGTTCCTCGCTCATTTTCGAAAAAAAATGGCCCGATAATGCCGCCAGAGCAAAAACCACACCAAACAGTAACTCGTCGTGGATGCATTTGCTTCTCTACAGTAACGTGTGGATTTTCTGAGCCCCAAATTCGACAATTTTGCTTATTGACGTAGCCACCGATGTGAAAATGAGCTTCATCAGAAAAGAAGAAGAAGACTCACCACTTTGGAAATAGGTTTTCAAAATTTCCCACTTTTGTTCAAGCGTATAGCGTCATTTTTCGTAAATGTCAAACCTTTAAGTAAACTATGAACACATTTGACATGTCATTTGTGTTACCATTCAAAAAGCAAACGCTAAATGGCTCACCCTGTAGTAAGATGATCTAGAAGATGCACGTCGAGCAGAAGATCTCTCGAACACTAAAAGACTTCTGGCAGTGTAAGAGAAACTTTAGCAAGACCTGGTGTTGTAAGACCTGCGATAGGACACTGGTTGTACATTACCCTCATTATTACATAGGTCTCTGTAGTCTGGTGGAAAGCTACTATGATTAAGTCCAGAGTAAAACCCTTAACCAGACTACAGAGAAGTGTGTGCTTGGCTAACACAGGTCCTATGAGTACGACATTTGGCGATGGGCTTAATGTTATACTGAACTTGTAACCTCCAGATCTTCAAATTCGAAAGCAAGCGATGAAGGCGGCATACAGGCTCAAGCTAAACGGGGTTTGGGGAAACGAAGAAAATACTGGCCACTGTCAGATATGCCACCATTTGTCGGAGGGATGCACACCGTTCACGATGACAGCGGACAATCGGGTGCCTTACGTTAGCTTCGGTATGTAAGATGTTTTGATCCCAGATAGAGATCAATGATTAAGTCCAGAGAACCTCTCTAACGGGTTTTCAGCACACTTTCTACACGGACGGATGCAAAACCAGTGATGGTACTTAGACGAAGACTTTAAGTACTCCTACGCTGCAGGTCAGATGGCTACAGTATTCTAACGGAATTCTATGTCATCTTGAATGCAGCATTCTGGCTAATTGAGAAAAAGTGGTGGGGTAGTATCTTAGTATTGGAATTTGTGGTAGCAGTCAAGCTTCACTAAGAAGCCCTTGCTAACCCACGCTGCTCTTCGAAATTAGTCAGTGTATATAAGACAAAACTGAACAGTGTTGCAAAACACATAAGAGCGGTCCCTCGATACTGTGGTATAACAGGGAACGAGTTGGCTGATAACTGACTAATGAAAGCTCTGCCAACACACCACTAGGCGCTGACACCCTTTCTAGGAGTCAATGCTGCATCGAACCAACTATGGATTGACTACTTCAGGAGGTTTACGCATAGGAGAGGTTGCTCAGAGTTCGACTTCTGCAGAGTAGCCAAGTGCTATGTCAAAGAACCAAACAGGAAATTAGCGACCTTTCCCCTAAAACTTAGAAGGAAGGACTGAGAGTGCTGATGGGTGTAATCGCAGGGTACAACGCCTGCCGCCAGCATATGCCTGTCATGGAAATCAGTGACGACCCAATATGCCTATCGCGCCGTAAGAATGAGGACACTGTGGAGCATTTTCTCTGTAGCTGTCCGGCGTTTTCTAGAATCAGAACTCAGACTATTGCGATGTACTGAGTATGGATAAAGTTCATACTCTTACTCTTCTGGACCTCTTAAGATTCATTAATGATTCCAAAAAATTTGCAGAATAGTGACTTCAAACCAATTTTTTAGTCTTGCCATCCATATAATATCCATCCTGTTCTCCATTCCTTCGACTGTAATCTATCCCAGTGTAATACAAGGGTCTTCCTGGCTGAGTGCTAATCTAAACTAGATTCGCTAAGTAGCACTGCGGTAGAAAGTTTGCGAAAAAATCTAAGCCATACTCGATTTGAGTCTGATTTAGAATATTCATACTTACATATATATTAATTATGTAAATAAATAAGTTTTCTTTTCATTGTTGTAATTGTTGTTTTATTTTTACTCGAGCTGTATATCTATCCATGTGTGTACATTGACTTATCCAGCACGTCGCACCTGTAATGGTAAATGGTGCAAGTATATGTAGACGCATACGCACATATATGCACTCATACATACATACAATAGACACACGAAGTTGAGTGAATGCCTGCGTGTGTGCATGTTTTTGTTTGTCGTAAAACTGCAATATTAAAGCAGAAACAACTATGGCTGCATTTGGTGGTAAAATTATGTGTTACGAATACTTTTGTGGTGTAGCGGAAACGGAAGTTTACATTTCACGTGTAGTGGTTGCAGTACGCGAAGCTAGCGACCCAGCCGCACACTCAAATTCATAACCATATATTTATTTGTGTCCGTACATATATAAAGAGGTGAATATATACATTAGGAGGGGTCGACTTCTGAAATAAATGTCGGCCAAACCAAGGTAATGCGTTTAAACTCGGCCTGTACAAAAAAATTTTAAAATCGACAATACTAAGTATGAAGAACTCAGCTCCTTTTGCTACTTGGGTAGCATTTTATCACCAAGCGGGGGCTCAAAAGAAGTTATAACAAGCCATACTGTGCCTGCGCACAGTAGTTCGCATATTCTGGCCCAACACCATATCCAACCTAAGCCTATCGGTAAGCACAAACCAAACTCCAATGCGAACAGAAATACCTAAAAGAAAGTTGGGGTGACTTGGTCACATTGTAATAGGAGAGCCGAACGTCATCACCCGTAATTCAATCGATTGGAATTTGCAAGGAAGCCGATGCAGAGAATATCACTAACCTGGAGAGAGCTTTAGAAACGAAGATAACAAGGACAAACAAAAGATACTTAACAAAGCACACCAGTCAATTCTTTCTCGTGCTAACCGGCGCAAGTTAGACACACTAAAAGAAGCCGAGTTCTTCTTCACCTGATCTTTCCAACGTGGAGGAGGCCTTCCTCTTTCTTTGCTACCGCATCAAATACTTTTAAAGCCGGAGCGTTTGTATCCATTCGGACAACATGACCCAGCCAACAAAGCCGCTGGATCTTTATTCGCTGCACTATGTTTATGTCGACGTAAAGCTCATACAGCTCATTATTCCATCGCCTGCAATACTCGCCGTCGCCAACGTGCAAGGTCCAAAAATCCTCCGCGTAATCTTTCGCTCAAATACTTCAAGGGATGCCTCATCAGATGTTGTCATCGTTGAAGACTCTTGGCCATTCCATGAGGGCATGATAAGAGCCTTATACAGTGTTAGTTTTGTTCGTCGAGAGAGGACTTTTCTACTCATTTGCCTGCTTAACCCAAAGAAACACTTGTTGGCAAGAGAGATTCTAAGTTGGATTTCCAGGCTCACATTGTTATGGTGTTAATGCTGGTTCCTAGTTGAACAAAGTCTTTTACAACCTGGAAATCGTAACTGCCAACAGTGACGTGGGTGCCGATACGCGAGCGCGCCGACTGTTTGTTTGATGACAGGAAGTACTTCGTTCTGTCCTCCATTCGCTTTGCTTCTTTATCCACTTTGGAAAAGCCGATTGGTTTATTACTGAGTAGAAATATTTTCGGAAAATATTAATCAAGCCCGACCTGGTGTGTGTTGTCATAAAAGTGTCGCGTAGTGCACTAATCGAAATAAATTCTTAAAGTCTGATTATGACTATACGCAAAAAGTATTCAACAGATTTATACCTGACAGTTTAAAATTTATGCGGAGTTGTGCGAAGTGTGCGTAATCAGGCCTCTGTAGCTTTACTACAAATTTATACTAGCATTCTTAATAGGCCGCCGTAGACGGAAGGGTTACTGCGTGGCTACCATTGGGACGTGCGTAGGTTCGAATCTCCCGGTATAAAATATTATTTTTCAGAAAAAATTATTTTCTCTAAAGCGGTCGCACCTCGACTGACAATGGTAAGCTTTCGAGTGTATTTCTGCCTTGAAAAGCTTCATAAAACCATCTGCCGTTCGGTGGCGGCTGGAAACTGTAGGCCAAGGCAAATAGAAGGAAGGGCTCGGCCAAACGCTCAAACAAACAGGGTACACTTTATAAAGGATCCGCCATATAACTTTACGAAATTAAAAATGCTATAAAAAAGAAGCTACTCAATATTTTTCCAAACTGTTTTTTTTTATTTTGAAGTACAATCCTTCCGATTAAAGCCATACACCATCCCATACGATCGGTCCAATTTTTCAACACATTTTCGATTGTATGCGGCTGTATTTCAGCTATGACATCGCGTATGTTGGTCTTCAGTGCATCAATTGTTTCTGGTTTGTTGGCATAACACTGGTCTTTGACGGCACCCCAAAGATAATGATGGAACGGCGACAAATCGCTGCTCCGAGGCGGCCAAACGATATCAGAATTTCGGCTGATAATGCGATCTTCGAAGACAGTGCGCAAAAGATTGATCGTAGCATTCGCTGTGTGGCAAGTAGCGCCTTCTTGTTGGAACCAAATGCCACCAATATCCCCCTCTTCAATTTCTCGGAACAAACCATTTTCGTTCAGCGGAAGAATAAAACTAATTTTCTGTCAAATCAGATGACAACTAAGTGTTACCATTCTTCAAATAAAACCTAGTTCAAATCCGTAACGATAGATGGCGGGCCCTGTATATACCTCATAACATGGCTAAGAACTACAGACATTTGCGTTTGGTGCATAAAATTGATAAGTCATTACTACCACAACTCACTATGTGTCGCAAAATTCGCATTGGTGCCATTTTCCGACGAGGAGGTCTACACTATGAACACAAGAAAGATTGTATTTCTATATTTCTGAACCTTTACGCATTGTCGAAAGCGCATACCGCAGATAATTCAGTCATTCAACTCTGACGTCGTCTGTTCCAACTCTGAAAGTATCCGTTGTGGCATCTGCTGGCGGCAGTAGAGAAAATAAGCAGCTCTTCTGTAGTGGATAGTACAAATTTGGAAGAGCTTAATGTTTATAATTAGCGGTGCGTTAAGAAACTGTGTTGTTGAACTCTGTTGAACTGGGTAGCCACCAAATTCCAATCAAGAAAAATAACTAAAAACCAAAACTTGAAATCCAGTGATACGAGTGTCAGCTATCGCAAAGCATCTGGAGGGAAGTGCGCACACCACTACATACACACACACACACATACATAAATACATATTTCAATTGCAAACAAACAAAATTATAAGTAGAAGCAGAGCTCTGCATTCCGCAACCGAAATGCCAAAATATAAGAAAATTGAATAGTAATAAAGCTATCTGCTATGCCAGAGCCAAAATTTACATTGCGAACTTTCAACTTTTAGCCGCGCAAATGCCACAACGTTGGCCGCATCAATGCCTCGAGCTTTTGCTGCCACTACCGACAGCTGACCGCAGAGTGGGAAAACTAAGAGCTTCAAAGCAATGCGGCGGTGGCGTAGTGCGAAAATTCGTTTAACTATTGAAATTATACATATAGTACATTTCCTTTTTGCTCCATTAAATTCTGCTTCCGCTTCTGCTTGGGTATATTTTTATCTTTATTTTGGGTATCTCGGCTACTGATCGCATGCCACTTAGTTCAATGAGCTTTTGCGCTTCGAGGCAAAATGAAATAGCAAACACAAAAAAAGGACTAAGACGGCTAATGCGATTCGAAAGGAAATTGGGCTTGTAAATTGATTATTTCATAGCAACAGCTGAACTATGAGATATTTTTTTGCGTGGATCATAAAAAATTGAAAAAATAAGAATAAGTGAAAACTGATGAAAATATATCTCAAGAATGAAGATTTTTTGCCTAAAAGTGAAAGTTTTTGGGGATTATCTTTAATATATCTTTTTAGCTTAAAAAGAGTTTGTCGATGCAGTTTGTACAAAGAAGTGATGAGCGTTAATTTGGGCTTACAGATTATTTGTTTCCAAGGGCGGTTCAATAAGTACCAGTGTTTGATGACAAAGGGCGTTCCTGAGGGAAGTTGGTCTTAGCAGCGTGTGCTGCCATCTATCAAACGACAGCAAAACAGATTTCAGACTGATTGATAGGTTGGTTTGGATTTGGCAGCTAATTGAGTAAGTCGTGTTTCGTGATTTTCGCTAAGATGGAAAAAGCGCAGCATCGTTCAGTAACTGCCTTTTTGTTTTTGGATGGGGAGAAATGCAAGGAGATAAAAGCAAAGTGGGATGCTGTCTATGGGGACGCTTTGTCATCTATGATCACAATTAGGTATTAGTTCCACGAATTTAAACGTGGGCGAACATCCGTTTTCGATGAGGAGCGACCAGGACGCCCGGCAGACGTGGTTAGCGAGCAAATCGTTCAAAAAGTCCACGACTCTCGCTGATTGATGGACGAAAGTGCGCGAAGTAACGGAGGTCATAAGTGTGTCGACCGGAACAGCAGTTAATATTTTACATGATGAGTTTGCAATGAAAAAATTTTCGGCCCGATGAGTGCCGCGATTGCTCGCAAGCGACAACTAGCGAATGCGGCTATTAACTTTAAAGCAGTGTTTGGAGCAATTTAAGCGAGATCCGAAGGAATCTTAGAAGAAACTAAGCAACAATCAAAATAATAAATTTCTTCAGGTGAATCCGCACCAAAGAAGACGAAGACAGTCCCATCGACCGGAAAGGCCATGACGATGAGTTTTTGCGATGCGAACGGCGTCATCTTCATGGATTTTTTAGAAAACGGAAGAATGATCACTGGACAATACTACAGTGAGTTATTGGACCGCTTTCAAAAAAAAAAAAAATTACGGAGATGTGGCCGCATTTGGCAAAAAAGGAGGTGCTGTTTCACCACGATAACGCACCAGTACTTTCATCCGGAATTGTAGCGGCCAAACTACATGAATTGCGTTATGAATTGCTGCCGCATTCACCCATATTCACCCGATCTGGCTTCCTGCGACTTTTTCTTGTTCCCTAACATGAAGAAAAGGCTCGCGGGAAAAAAAGGTAGTTCAAACGAGAAAGTCATCGCCGAGACAGAGGCGTATTTTGGAGGGGTTAAAAAGTGGCCGGAGCATTGGGTGAAGTGTATATTTCTAAAATAGAACTATTTAAAAAAAAAAAATTGAAAAAATGGTGTCTTCATTTTTTAACACGGATACTTATTGAACCACCCTCGTATACTCGAAGACATCCCACATAAATGTTAGTCAAGATTGGACTGTTAGTCAGATCACCCTGTCACATGTGGCATGAAGCTGGCTCCGTAAATGGTGGACCCAAACGTGTGTGAATAGTATTGGTCCATTTAATGGACACCGTTATGGGCCTTCCCGCAGTAATGCTAAGTAGTTCCAGGAAGGGGGTCTCCCCAGAAGAGGAGGAGGGATTGTTTTAGTGGCTACACCATTCGCCACAGTCGACGACGGTCGCTGTAAAAGCGAAGGCATTTGGAACCCCACCTCACCCACCAAAACAAAAAAAATGTTACATATAAAGGGTGGTGAAATTTCAAGGGCCGATGTTAAATGTAGACCACACCTAAACGTCAAGTTTTTTTCTGCATTTCATTTCACATTTTTCAATTTCAGATTAACTCAATTTGAACCATTGAAAAATACATAATCGAGCAACGCGTTAAAGTTATTCAGGCTTATTATGAAAATGGGCGTTCAAATCAAAATGCATATCGCGCACTTCATAATCAGTGATGAGGCACATTTTCACCTCAATGGATTCGTCAATAAGCAGAATTGCCGCATTTGGGCGAATCATAATCCAAGAGTAATTGCAGAAAAACCAACGCACCCACAAAGAGTGACTGTTCATGGGCCGGCGGCATCATTGGGTCGTATGTTTTCCAAAATGAGGCCGGTCAGACAGTTACTGTGAACAGTGTTCGCTATCGTGAGATGATAACGAACTTTTTATGGCCCGAATTGGAAGATATGGATGTGGACGATATGTGGATTCAACAGGACGGTGCCACTTGTCACACAGCTAACAAAACAATGGCTCTTTTGCGCGAAAAATTTGATGGCCGAATAATCTCACATCGCGGCGATGTAAATTGGCCGTCAAGATCCTGTGATTTGACACCGTTGGACTTCTTTCTTTGAGGTTATTTGAAATAAAAGGTGTACGTCGATAAACCAGCAATAATGCAAGAGCTAAAGGATGAGATAATCGCAATGTGCCGCATTAGAACCTCAATTATGCCTCAGCGTCATCGAAAATTTGGACCATCGGATGGAGGTGTGCCGCCGAGGCCGTGGCGGCTATTTGGCCGATAATTTGTTCCATACGTAATTGAACCATACCAATATGTATCATAATAAGAGAAATCCGGCAATACCTTTCTAAACAAAATTGTATTTTATCTTAAAACCAACACCAGCTCTTGAAACTAAACCACCCTTATATATCTATACATAGAGGACATTACCCTAACTAGTCCCCAACAAACTAGTTTCGAAGCCAACCTAAATAGCGAAAATAATAAATCCGTTTCACTATGGCAGAAATTAATAGCTTTAAACTCTTCTAAGCAAATCACAGCTTTAAAAAGCGAATTTTAGGATTTATAAGAGTTAAGTGAAAAAAAAACGCTATTAATTTTTCGTAAACTCACTGCTGGAATGCAAGTCGAAAAGGAATCGAGGCAAAAGCAATAAAAATACTTTTAAAATATGCAAATTCTAAAAGTGCTGAATATGCTAAATGACTACGTGCAGCGATAAAAGCAGAAGACTCTAGCAGCAAAGAATTTCCCATCCATACACTGCGCAGTGCACTAACTAACCAAGCAAAAGGGTGAATGGTTCAGCGCGCGGCTGGCTGCCTTTTGTTTTTCACAGTTGACATCCTACGCTTTAACGCCTTCGTGAGTGTGAAAAATGGCAGATCTCATAAATTAGACCGAAGTTATGAGACAAACATTTTTTCAAATCTATTTTAGAAAGTTGATTTATTTACGACTTTTTGTTTTGTTATGTGTTTTGTTCGCACAAATTTCGACACGACAAATTTATTTTCAAAGCAAAAATTTTGTGAAAAATTGTGACGAAAAAATGTGATGAATTTTAAATAAATTTTGTTAAGACTTATATTTAGATCTGTTCTTTATATTTATTTTTAATTATTATTTTAGTTTGTGGCGTGGTAAGAGAATTTATACACAAATGTACAAATATACAGGGTGAATGTTATGAGGTGTTACCAACTTCACACTGCTTGTATCTGTAAAACAGCTCATGACATCAAAATTGTTCTAGTGACAGTTATACATATATGTATATTGATTATAAGCCATCGAAAGCATTTGCGTCTCAGTTTTGATGAATTTTTTTTCTGTGATGGAATTCAAACGTAGTAGTGTGATTGCGTTATATTTGGCTGGAAAATCACAACCAGCCATTCTTCGTGAGCTCAGTCACCTCAAAGTGAATAAAATGTTTTTGTATCGCACTATAAAACGTTACAATGATACTGGTAGCATTGCAAAACGCTATGGAGGTGGCCAAAAAAACCGCAACAACGCCAGAAATGGTTCGGAAAGTGAAGGCTCGACTTGAACGAAATTCACGTCGAAGTGGAAGAAAAATGGCCAAAGAACTGAAAAAATCGCAAGACAGCATTCGAAGCATTTTGAAAAATGAGTTCAAGGTCAAGGCTTACAAGTTCCAAAAAGCACACGATCTTTCACCCCAGCAAAAAAAAAGTTCGGTGCGAAAGAGCAAAAGAGTTGTTGCGCTTGCACGAGCGTGGCGAATTTCCAAACATTGTGTTTTCTGATGAAAAAA
>JAYXIM010013468.1:0-33067 GCA_037575425.1 Anastrepha fraterculus | reverse complement strand
GAAGGCTATAGTCAAGGCAAAAGGTGGTCATATCGAGCTAAAGTGAATATATTTTAAAATTGTAATCAAGTTTTAACAATTTTGTCTTTGAAATCAATAAAAACCCTGTATGTATCGATGGAGGTACGCCGCTTATGGGCTTAGGGGTAGTCAGAGGCCCGAAAAAATTATGATTTTCAATAATTTTTTTGCTAGTCAATTGCTTTATTTTACAAAAATAAAAACATTGCATTAATACAAAATGTTTCGACTTGGCTTTAGCAAAATTATAAAAAAAGAAATTAATAATATTTTTCAAAAGCAATATAAATTTTTTTGAAATCTACCAGGCGGTTTTTAAGTTACAGTGATCACCAGTTCAAAAAACATAGTTTTGGGAGAAACGCATTTAAAGTTCTGCTATCGATTTATGTAGAGTTATACGAATTGTTTAGTTACTTACACTGTGTCATCTATTCCTGGGCCATATAATAGTTCTTCAGCCGTCATAGCAGCTTCCAAAATATCACAGCTTCCTTCTCGAGTGTTATCGTTAGCGCGCTTACGAGTATCTGCCACTTTCATACGTGCAGCATCCATTTTTTCAGCATACGAACGCTCCGCAGCCCGAGCGCCTTTTGTTAATTGTGGAATAACTCGAAAGCTGTTTGTCGGATTCACTTCAAATTCTCACAAAATATTATATTTTCAAGGTATTTTACTTTAAAAAACTACAAAAAAAAATCCAATTTTATTTTAATTCTGACTACCCCTAACCTCTTAAAATATGTAGAATTATCTTGAAAAGTTTTTGGAATTTTTCTAATTTATGTATTAAGTTTGAAACTCCAATTTCCATGGTTTTTGTTAAACAATGAATTAACTATTCTTAAAAAATAATAATAATAAGCATTCAATAAATAAGAAAAACGAAGAGTAGATAAAATTAATCAATATGTTGATGAACTATCGTTTATCGCGGGCTGTAGTTTAATTGGAAAGTATTGGCAAGCAAATTTTAGTACTGATGGCCTTTAGTTTTTGTGAGGCGAAATTATAAGAAATTACAAGTTTCGTAAGCAGAACATGCCGTTTTGCCTATATGTGCTCTATGCAGAGAAGTTCTACAACAGATAAGGTAAAACTCAGGTGCTACAATTACTGTGATCTACAATTATCGGGTGTCTGGCCATCCACTTTTCTTGCATAGGTGGGACCGCTGGAAACTAAAAAAAAATTCAAGCCAGTTGTTTCGCAGTTCCTTATTGGATTTTTGCAGTCTCGAAACATGCAACTCATCTTAATAAATAGGAATAAAAATATACGATAAAAGTAAATGCAAAAAAGCCCCTCATAGAAAACCAATGCCCTTCGGAGTTGGCTTAAAACTATTTTTCCCCCCTTGTTCACTCCTCTCGGGAGCATAGGGCCTCGACAAGACTCAGTCTTGCGTTGGTTTCGTTAATCTATTTTGATTTCTGACAGGGTAGGTGATTAGCCTGCCGCTACCAGTCCTAAGTAGTGGGAATGCCCACCTGTCGTTGCTTAGGAACAACGCCTTCTTACTGCTTGGAGCGCCATCTGTGTTTCACATTTTTCTGGCAGAAGGATTGCACAAATGGTTGAGGACTTCGCTAAATTTCGTGTGTCTGCGCTATTACCGCGATCGCCCGCTTCCTCTTGCTGGCGCCACTGATGCAGTGCCACTGATTTTGCTTGTTTTAGCAGTCAGAATGCAAATAATGCGCTAATGTGCGGGAGTAAGGATGGAAAGGATAAGGTTTTAGTTTTTTTATTTTTTATTTTTTGGAAACAGAGAAAGTAGGTAAATTTATTAAAGTGCGAGGATCGTGCTTTACGCGGGATTCGAACCCACAACCTCTGGGATGGCAGGCTAGTGCACTTACGCTAGACTACCGAGGCCGGCTTAAAACCATAGGCCCCTCCATTTGTGGAACAGTGTCAAGACGCAAGTCACAAATAAAAGGAAGAGCTCGGCCGAGTCTACGCGCCAATTTTTTATTTTTTTAAATGCAAATGAGCTCGCTGGGGCTAAAAAATTGTATTTTATATTTTTTTAAATCATTTTTTTTTTTGTTCTTTTCAAATAACCAGTCAAGCGCTATAATTCACGCTTGCTTTGGAAGATATGTGGGTGAGGAGGGCGGAAAACTACTCATTTCTTTAAGGAAATTTAAAATTAAACCAAAAATTTAAATTAAAAAGTATTACCGTCCAATTTACGTTACCTCCGCGTGAAAGCATCATACCTCAAATTATTCATGGTAAAGTTACTTCCAGTGAGTGTCTCAATTAGCATCATCATAGAGGAGCTGATGAGTTAATATTGAGTGCCTCAGGCAGCGAATTTCTTCGGCTCACCTTCGCATACTTCAAAATCGACTGCTATCTGCCTGCTGAACGACGATTTTGCTTACTACCAGTCTTTCCTTTAATACACACATCCGTAGATAGTTGAGCTCGACTGGCGTCAGTTTGCAATACACAAATGCCATTCCAGTGCCATTGATTGCTTCGGCAATTATCTTGGAATTTGACCTTAGCTCGCGGGCAAAAAGCCGCTGGCAAATGCCAGCATTACGCTAAAGCATCTTAGGTCACACCAGGGAAATACACAGCATTCAAGATTTGTGTGCGCGTGAATTAGATGGAGTAATGCCAGGTATTTTGAGCACTTTATTAGAATACCTGCAGGCGCAGGTCAATTTTATTTCCTTTGAAATTGTATAATATTACAGTGAGTTGACTGATTATTAGGGACAGTCGCATTTTTCATGGTTTTCCTAGTTCAGACGCAATTGTCTGTAGTTTTAAGTGCTTCTGTTCGCCGTATTTCTATAGCTAAAATTTCAAGTGGATAAGCAGCAGAATCTGTGTGAGCTGCAGCGTACGGAACACCCAAATGGTGGAAAACTAAATTTAATATTTGAACAAAGTTATTTTCATATAATATTTGGAGTCCGAGGAGTCGGCTGCACCCTCCGTTGAACAACTTTTTTTAAGCCTTTTAACTTTCGATTGAACACCTGGGTCTAGCCTTTTTTCGACCTGTTCGAAGATCCTTTTTAAAAGGTTTCATTCATAAATCGATAGAAAATTAAATTTTAGAAAGCTACCTTGAAACTGATGACGTTAGCTATAATATAAATATCTTAAATTCACGTCTGAAGTCGAAAAAGTCTGACCAGACACGAGTGCCTTACAACATCAAGCCGCACACCACAAATAGCAGGAGGAACTCAGCCAAACAATATACAAAGTGTATAAGCGCCAATTATATATTATATAATAAATTATTATTATTATTTATATTCCCTTCCATTATGAATTGAAGGTGCGATTTGCTTCCCAACAAAAGATTTGTTTCTCCAGCATTAATCTGAATATCAGTTTGACCAAAACCAGGTCTTTCGCTTTAATAAGGTGCGAATTTTTTTAAGAAAATCCATACCAACAACAAAATTCTTCCTATCAGCCTATAAAACCACAAAAAAGTTAAATCAGTTAAACGAGTTTCTCACAGCCAGTTTTTTACAGCAGACATTTGCAGAGGTAGGCTTGGCATGTCATCGCCTAGTGAATAAATATCGGTTGTCTGCTGGATGAAGAAAACTTTCTTGCTTGGTTTGTGGATACCTCAAGATGACGGTTGAATTGATATCCCAGTCGGATATCCTCAAATTACTCGTCAACTCAACTAGTACTTTACTCCAATTTGAACAATATCTACACTTTTCCCACATTTCGGTCTCAGCTGAATCAACGTAAATAGTTTTAAACCGCAGAAGTATCTTCGGCAGGCAACATCCAAGTAAGACATTTCATTCCGAATGTATCGCGGAATTGTCAAAATACTCCTTGTGGTCAGTCATAAATACTCAAGTTGTTGGTGGAATAGACATATTATATATTGTCCGGAAAACCCGAATTTAAATCAGGACGAGCATTGCTACTTCAGCCATTTCTGAAAAGTGCATCGCGTATTAGCTGGCTAGGAGGGGAACTAACCATAAATCAGTCAATTCTGTCCATTACCCTTAAGCAAGTTCTGGATCAGATTCATCTACATCGAGCAAGACAGCAATAGAAGGTTTACGGAGCCCAGTTGTCGTTCCAGTGCAGGACCCGAGTTGAAAGTCTAAAGTAAAAGGTCACGCTGTGTACGAGCAAAGTTACTGAATGCTACAAGGCATACGCCCGCTTGGAAGACTATGGCTGGAAGTACGCAACGGTCAAACATTCTGAAAACTTTGTGAACGATAGCATTAGAACCCACTCACAAATTAAATGCAAAAGTTGACGGGAGCTTCACTCCAAAATACGATGAAATTTAGCAAAAGCGGAATTTCAAAGGTAGCAAAGCAGAAGTTTCAAAATACGGATGAAAGAATTCGGAAGTATGTATTGTGATTCACTCCAAAATAGGGGGTTATGTACTAAATATTCAATCAGGTTAAAGGAGGTTGACTTCTGGAAGCAATATTCCAAGGGACATGGTAACATTTTTGGACGTATTTCTCTGAACTTCGAGCAGATTTCTCTGGAGTTTGAGGATTGTGATTGGACAATCCTTCCAAGAAGTTAGGACTGGCTTCACTGACGGCTTCAAGATGGAATCTAGAGTCGGAGCAGAGGTTTTGCCTAAATCAGCCAATTTATTTATTTTCTTAAAATTGTCGTATACTCTTAGTGTCTTTCAAGTCTTTGCGAGCCTACAGGCATGAAAAATGCTAAGGGAACAAGGGAGCGAGGAAGATATTAACATCTTTTTCAAGAGCCATGCCACGATCAAGGCTCTGACGATGCCATAGTGTAGTAGATCCAAACTGGTCAACTCTTGTAAGGAGGAGATCAAATGCAGGTAACATATCTCTGATCTGCGTTCCAGAATATAGGAACATAGAAGGAAATGAAATCACTAATGAGCTTGACAGAAAGTGGACGGAATCGGTCTCAGAGACCTTCTACCTGGTCATCGGCATCCTCAGAAAGACCTAGGGAGCCCACTGCCATTCAATTCCCAAGCTCGTAGCCGTGTTTACCGGCCATTGGACGAGAAAAGCTAAGTTAACCATTAAACCCCCATTGCAGAAGTTGTGGGAACCTTCCAGAAAAGGAGCCTGTTGAGTATCTGTCTTTCCTTGTAAATGTCCCGGTTTGACATCTAGACGTTTAAGGTCACTAGGTGCTCCTTTCATCGACAGCCTGGAATAGTACGTCAACCTAAATCCCATCAATCTTCTCAATTACATCAACAGCTATGGCTGGCTGTAGAAATCTGTCTGTTGAAGGTCTCATAATGGTATCAAAATGGCGCTTTAGTGCTACTTGCAGAGTGCCAAAGTGTTACTTCAACCTGCCTACTAAATATTACCAATTACCCAATTAATTGCCTAAAAGAATATTTATTTCATTCCGCTCTAATCGATAATTTTGCAACGAGTGCCATTGTAGTCACTCTCAAACTAGTATGACTTCTTCCATCACACACCAGTTCATGAATTTGAATATTTGCTGGGCATTTAAAGCTGCCTTAAGACAATCCCATAAAATGAATGCACTAACGTTGCGTGCATCTAAAAACAATAGTCACTCACACCTTATTTGATACAGATACGAATATTTTGCGAAGTTATTTAACACACATTTCAGACAAATACGGGGTGCAAGCAAAGAAAACGAAAATTCTTTTGTACATTTTGGCATATCTCAACATAGGGTGTTTTTATTACATTTTCACAGTTAGGTATGTGTGTCGGAATGAATATGTATATGTGTATACATGAATGTATGTATTTATGTGCATATGCAAAACAAGAAAATGGCCAATCTCCTTCATAGCTTCCTCCTCTCCCATTCCAACATCGCCTTCAGTCTCCTTCTGTTGTGCGTATCCGCTGAGCTTCTTCTGGAACATAGTTCGCTAATTGCTTAAATCGAGTCGATTTGCCAAGTCAAATACTTGGATTTCCGTGGTGATAGCCTACCCTTCGAAATTTTCTGGAAACTGGCGTCTTTCAGTAACAGCATTTTTTATTTAAGCCTCAAACGTCGTCTTTGATGGAATTTCGTAGTTTTCCTTATAACGAAATTATTAATATTTATTTCAATCAAAACTTTAAAAAGGAAGAATCTATGACACTTTTGTTGCCGGTGAAAAATTCTGCATACCGCGTTTACTTGAATGCCGTTAATTTGTCAGCTGGCAGACGTCGCTTAGCTATTCACCTGGTTGATAGTGGTTGATATCGCAAGGGTAATCGCTGAATGCTTGAGAGGGAAAGAGATATCTAGAATTCATGCGTGGTAATAAGCGAAATACGGTGGCTCTCAAATGTTTGTGATATAAAAAGATATCCACAGTTTTGAAGAAAGTGTGTATACAAATGAGCAGCCGCATACACTAATTTATGGGCATACACCCGGCACAAAAATGCTACGTACATATATACATACAAATTCATGTGTAGAAATACAGGGTGATCAATCTAGAGGTGCCGGATTGTAAATTGAAATAACACAACGAAAATTCAAATTTCAAAAAAATTAATGGACAATCTTCATTATTTTTGTGTTATGAATGGTGCATGACATTTTTTTCTAGATTGCCGTAATAAATAAAGTTTACTGTAAATAAATTACAAATACGTTTTTGTTTGTTTTGAAATTTTATTAATTCAGTGCTCCGCAATTCTGTTTCCCAGTTGCACACCGAATATTTACGATTAAGGGGTTAGGTTAGGTTAGGTTATGGTGGTAGTCGGTCTGTGCGATCAACTCACTTAGACCTTACTGATCGGTTGTGATACCACTGTGCTGCCGGGGAACCCGATTTACTTTCCTTCGTAGAACCATTTAGTGGCTCTTATGAAGCGTAGAATTGATCCCATCCCACGCCAGACAGCTCTGTAGGAGAATTGAAAAAGTGTTTACCTAGACAACCTGCTCTGATTTTAGCTAAGGCTGGGCAAGTGCAAAGAAAGTGCTCAACTATTTCTTCCTCTTCCTCATCACTACAACTTCTGCAATATTCATGGGAGAAAAATCTTAGAATCAAGGAGTGACTGCCAAATAGGGAATGACCGGTTATACAAGCCACGATCTTCGAGATATCATCTCTTGAGAGGCTAAGCAATTCCTTTGTCCTTTTCTTGTTTATTTGCGGCCATAGTAGCCTAACTGTTACACATGTATCTTCACCTCTCCGTGACCTATTGGCATCTTGGATAATTATGTTTTTTGATTATTAGTTTACTCATGGCCAAAGGTATTCCAATGGTACTTTTAACACTGAGCAGTTAAAGAGCAGTACCTTTCCTGGCTAGCTCATCGGCTTTACAATTTGGGTTGTTTACGATTAAGGGGTGACATACGTCCAGAATTTTGAAAAAATCGATTTGTTTTTTTACAGATTATTATTGTTTATAGTTTCAGGCGTATTTCTGTACAAGTCGAGTGTAAAAATTCCCCATAGGTGCAGAGTTATGGTAGAAAATGTAACTGCCCGACGAGAGTTTGGTGCGCACAGGTAGCTGTCCTTCGTTTCGGATTCCTATTCGTTTTTCTCGATACTACTTTCTCCAAGTCATCAACAAGTTCTCGACCCTCTTCGAAGTCTTTGTACCACTTATAAACATTTTTCTGCGACATGGTCGAATCACCAAATGCCTTCTGCATCATACTAAACGTTTCCGCAGCCGAAATTTCATTCCGCGAACAAAATTTGATGGCACTTCTCTGCTCTATCAAATCAGACATTGTAAAAATCGAAAAATGCACTCTTGGTCGTTTGGTAAACACAAGCGTAAATATATTACTGATAATGACATTCACATGAAAGTTGGCCCAGATGTTATTAACAGTGCTGCCAACTCATGTGAAAAATAACTACAGCGAAATTTTAGTCCCGCGAAGTTTGACAAATAAATTCACCTTACTTTTTGCCCACAGTATACCATTTTTCTCATGTGCACACCTGGTGTTTCTTTATGATCTATGATCGGAGCGATGTAGTACACCTATGGTCACTGCCTGTGAAGTTTTTAAGAACCTTCCAGATCATTGTTATTCTAGCAACCTGATTTCATGTTGTTTCCTCGCAACATAGTCTTCTGAATACGGTTGCTGTTCGTATGTTCGAATCCTGGACGCCATGTCGAGGATTCGCCTGCCTCTTGAATTCGTGGTTGGCAGTTTCCGGCTTTGCAGGATGACCATAACAAACACCACCAGCGTAGTGAGAATTGCCAAAGATCTTTCTAAGCCATTTGAAACGAAGCGGGGTTTCAGACTAGGCGCTTCCTTTTCATGCGACCTTTTCAATTTGATGATGGAGAAAATTAATCGAGCCGCCGCCATCAACGTCCCCGGCATTACTTTCTACATAAGTTTGATGCTGCTGGCTTACGCTGAGAATATCGCCATTGTTGGCATTAGTCCGCGGACAGTCAGTGCAACTTTCTCCAGTCTTGAAAAAGAATCCCGTCGAGTGGGTCTTGCCGTAAATGAGGGCAAGACAAAGTGCCTAATGTCAATAACCAAAAAGTCTACGCGTATTGGACAACAGGTTATGATTAACAATTACGAGTTCGGTGTAGTCAAGGACTTTGTCTACTTAGGATACAGCATTAACACCAACAACTACGTCAGCCAAGGGGTCCAGCGAAAAATAACTCCTGCCAACAGGTGCTACTTTGGGTTGGGTAGGCAATTGAAAAGCAGAGCCTTCTCTCGACGGACGAAAGAAAACTATATGAATCGCTCATCTCCATGGTTGTTGTTGTTGTAGGAGCTTACTAATACTCTTGATTAATTCCTCTGGTTCTGAGTCTAGCACATTAACGAACACCGGCGGGCGATTATTAGGAGCTTTCGAAGAGAAAATTTTTTAACAAAATCTATAGTCCTAATTGCCCGAATGATGCATACCGAATAAGATGAAACTACGAATTGTACGCCGACATCGACTTAGTGAAGCGCATTAAAATTCTCTGCTGTGTTCTTTTCGAAATGCACTGTTGGCACTCGTAAAACAGGACGTCCTCATCTACAGGGTCCGACACTCGAAGTTCATACGAGAATTTGAATCATCGATTGGCCACAGGAGGCAGCACCTGCCACAGGTAATGGTTTGGGCCGCTTTTCATCGAGCCTGGCGTCAAGGTAAATGCGAAATATAAACGGGAAAGTGTTCTGGAGGTTGCTCTGCAGCCGTGGCTAGACAAACTTTTCGGTGGCAAACCATGGACGTTTCAACAGGGATCAGCACCGTCTCACAAAGCTCGAGTGGACCAAGAATGACTGATTGACAAGGTTCCGAACTTCATAAGGTCCACACAATGCCTCTGAAGTTCACCAGACGCCAGCCATTTTGGAGAGCAAGAACTAAAAGATTCATAAGTCTCGATGCGCTGAAAAAAGTCATTGCTCGCGAGTGGGCCAAAATACCTGTGAGTCACTTTCGAGCAGCTTGCCATTCGTTTCTGGACCGTCTCAAGACAAAAGGTTGTCATATCGAGTAAAATGAAATTGATTCTTAATTTCGTATTATTTTCACAAATTTTATACTTCGAGTTGAATAAAAGTAATTTTCCAAACTAAATTTATGGCCTTTTTAATTGGTTACACTTCGAGTGCCGAATCCTGTATGTTGGAAAGACAAAGTGGAAGAGACCCCGAGAACTGGCGTAAACTTTGAGGGATCCAATTACCGTTCTCTCGATTTTGTAAGCCTTACCTTCAAACTCTCTAATCTTGTCGCTAGGTATCAGGTAGCAGCCTCCATGGCTTGGAGTATGTTGGCAGTAAAAGCGTCTCCATTGAAAATTAAAGCCCGGTAACCCAATCACTGGCAATCTAAGCTAAAAATTTCTCAGCATATAAACTTTGCCATGAAAGATTATTCAGACATGAAATATAACTTCTGCGAGATAAAGAAAGTACGAGGAAGGTGCCATTGTTTGGTTTGAAAATCTCTACAATCTAATGCTGCAGGCAAGTCTTCCAACTACCTGAATTTCGCGTTGGTTAAAAATGTTGTAAATGCGCTTTAAATGCTTAGAGCAACTTGGGCATTTCACTCTCAACCTGCTGCTGCTGATGCATTGGCAAGTAGAAGTACTTTGATCCCGGCTAACGTAACTATTCGTACATACACATACAAGCATACATATTACAGGCATAAATGAAACATACATACTTACACACATACATGAATACATACATAAATTTTATGTGTCAACACAAGAATTCTTACCAACATTTGCACGTTTTGCAATTTGTGTCACAGCTGATGCCAGCAGCTTTAATCCCGTTTATTCCTTAGCACAGTCACATTGCTCGGTAATTTCTTTTTAAGATTTTTTCCTTTCCTCCTTTTGTTGTGGTGAACTGCAACATCTTGCATTTCTGGCTGTCACGAGCAATGCAGTCTTCATTCACCTACACCGACACCGACACTCTAAAAACATAAAAACAATAGCCAAACATATAACGCTGTGTAAAGAAGCAGCAGCAACAACAACAAATTTATATAAAAATGCAAACATTTGGCTTAGAATTTATACTATTACACCCAGCCAACGACCATAGCATTAGCGTTGATGCCAGCAGCAACAGCAACAGCAACACGCAACAATAACAATGTGAGCAAGAAAAGTAAGAGCAACAATTGCATGGCACTTGCTGCAGAAAAATGCAAACAACGCGTCGCCACGCTGTGCCACCGACTACGACATACTTTCGCTGCTGGAAGCCCGGAAAGCGCGAAGAAATATTCCGCTTTATTTATTGTAAGAGCGTGATTAGCAGCGTAACAATTTAAATTGCCTACTTTCAGGCAGCTAATGAAAGCAAAACAGTAACTCTTCTGTTGTTGTGCGCGACAATTTTAAATATGAAAATTTCATAGGAATGAGAAATGGTTTTCGCCCGCAGACGGAAGAGGAAATTTAAAGAAACAAAAAAAGAAGGAAAACTAAAGTAATGATTAGTTAAGTTAAGTTGAATTAATTTAGGATGAGTTAAGTTAAGTTCAGGTAAGTTAAGTTACTTTAATTTAAATTCAATTAAGTCAAGTTAAGTGAAATTCAATTCAGTTTATTCCAGTTTGCCATAGTTAATTTAAGTTAAGCTATAATAATTTAAATTAAGTTAAGTCAATTTAAGATCAGTTCAGTTAAGTTGGGTTAGTTTAAGTTAAGTTACGTTAATTTACAATTAATTAAGTCAAGTTAAGTTAAATTTAGAGCAGTTAATTAAAATTTAAATTAAATTAAGTTAAGCTATGAAAATTTAAATTAAATTAAGTTAAGCTATGTTACGTTAATTTAAAATTAATTAAGTCAAGTTAAATTAAATTCAGTTCAGTTAATTCAAATTTAGTTAATTTAAGTTAAGCTATGAGAATTTAAATTAAGTCATGTTAAGTTATGTTACGTTAATTTAAAATTAATTAAGTTAAGTTAAGTTAAATTCAGTGCAGTTAATTCAAATTTAGTTAACTTAAGCTAAGCTATGAGAATTTAAATTAAGTCATGTTAAGTTATGTTACGTTAATTTAAAATTAATTAAGTTAAGTTAACCCTTTGCACTCCGTTGTCGCCGTACTTGCGACACTAAAAAGCTAACAGTAAATCCGCTGTCGCCGTAGCGGCGACATGGTTGTTTTACTGCCTCGGCGCCCTTAACCACTGTCCAATTTGAAGTTCGTCATGAGATTAGTCGATCAACTTGTAGATGAATTCCGCGAAGATCGATCAAGACCTTTCACTTCAGCAACTGAAACAAGACTGGACACAAATTGCGAAAAGGCAAGAAAAGAGATTGTTTGTTCTAATAGACAGGAAAAGGGACAAAGACACGGAACTTCGAAATACTGTGATACTTGTCCCGGTAAACCGCGAATGCCTATTGGCAATTGTTTCGAAAGATAGTACAGTTTAAGAAATTTTAAGTGCTAAAATTTATGTTTTTTTATAATATAAGTTAGAATATGTTGTGTTTGTAAAATAGCTAAGAAATAAAAGTTTTGTTTTATTGAAACGACTATATTTTTCTTTTGCATCATAGGTATGCACTTGGAACTAATATTATATAGTGCTGGAGTTACTGGTAGCCTCTATGCATTACAAGGCTGGAGTGCAAAGGGTTAAGTTAAATTCAGTGCAGTTAATTCAAATTTAGTTAAGGGGTTAGGGGTAGTCAGAGGCCCAAAAAAATGATGATTTTCACGAATTTTTTTTTGCTACTTAATTAATTTATTTAACAAAAATAAAAACATAGCATAAAAACATCATGTTTTAACTTGACTTCACCAAAATTTCAAAAAAAATAATTAGTAATTGCAAAAGTTATCGCTGTTTGTGTGAAGCCCGTTTCTCCAGAAGTCCCTTGCGGTGAACATCACAAGTCCTTGCAGATTCATCTAAAACCAATCGGACAAGAAAAATTAGTTTTATTAATAGATAATCTTGTGCCTGATCGAAGCTTTTTTTTTTCAAAATGAACAAAATGGCGGCCTCAGAAATTTTTTTCCAGATTTTAGAAAAAACACCAACAGTTAATTGTTAAAAAAAAATCGAAATTTTTGAACAAAACATAAACCCTTCGATCAGGCACAAGTTTTTTATGTTTTTCAAAAGCTGTATAAATTTTATTGAAATCTACGTAGCGGTTTTTAAGTTACAGTGTTCACCAGTTTGAAAAACATAGTTTTGAGAAAAACGCATTTAAAGTTTTGCTATCGGCTCCGGAGCGGCCGAGCGCCCTTTGTTAATTGTTGAATAACTTGAAAAGTATTTGTCGGATTCACTTCTAATTTTTACACAATATTTTTAAAACATTATACTTTAAGAAAATGCAAAAAAAAATCGATTTTTTGAAAATTCTGACTACCCCTAACCCCTTAACTTAAGCTAAGCTATGACAATTTAAATTAAGTTACTTCAAGTTAAGTTACGTTAATTGAAATTGGATTAAGTCAAGTTAAGTTAAACTTGGCTCAATTTATTCCAGTTTGGTTAACTTAAGTTAAGCTATCATAATTTAAATTAAGTTAAGTAGTGTTATGTTACGTTAATTCAAAGTTAATTTAGTCAAGTTAAGATAAATTCAATTCAGTTTATTCCAGTTTAGTTAATTTAAGTTAAGCTGCAATAATTTAAATTAAGTTAAGTCAATTTAAGATCTGAACTGATAAGTTAGGTTAGTTTAAGTTAAGTTACGTTAGTTTAAAATTAATTAAGTCAATTTAAGTAAAATTCAGTTCAGTTAATTCAAATTTAGTTAACTTAAGCTAAGCTATGATAATTTAAATTAAGTTAAGTTAAGTTATGTTATGTTAATTTAAAGTTAATTAAGTCAAGTTAAGCTAAATTGAGTTTAGTTAATTCAAATTTAGTTAATTTAAGTTAAGCTATGATAATTTAAATTAAGTTAGTTTAAGTCAATTAAGCTCAGCTTAGTAAGTTATGTTAGTTTAAGTTAAGCTAAGTTAAGTTAAGTTATATGACATTAAGTCGGACTCCAGGAAAAAACACACCACCACTAAGGCAGCGGAACGGAGTTGCCATCCCACGCAGCTGGAGCAAAGCCGATGGGACACTGAATCGAGTGGTAGATGGACGGCGAAGTTGATTGCTACAATAGGCAAATGGGTTCAAAGAGACTTCGGAGAAGTGGGTTATTTCATAACTCAGCTCCTCTCGAACCACAGAAACTTTCGAAATTACCGCATGAGTAAGGTAAGCGAGCCCAGGGGGATATTCTATGAAACACCGGGCGATGACGCGGATTTCACGTTTTTTAGTTGTTAAAGATGGCTCTTGGAAAGAGATGCTCTGATGGAGCAGATTGGTAGGTCCTTGTTGTTGTTGTAGCAGCATAAACATTCCCCGTGCATATACGAGGAATGCTGCTGAAGTGACAGTCCTTGGCCGGATATAAATCCGGGTCGTTCCGGTTACGTAGAACCGACTGTCGTGGGTTCCATTGGTACGTCCTCGCGAGGATAACTGGAACGAGCGCATCGAGGGCGTACTACGGCAAAATATGATAGATATACGTCGACAAAGTACAACACAGCCCAGCCTCACAGACAAAGACATAAGAAGACGAGCCTAAAGTAGTAAGCTGACTACAAACATGGTGGGTCCAGTGGTTGGCGAATAAAAGAGGTCCACTTCATGCACGTCATTCTGGGCCCTCTTGATGTAATGCAGAAAGTAACGTAGAAAGTTGTAGGTTTCTGTAGCTATTAAGATAGTATTCCAGAAAAATCTGTTTACAGAGCTTCCTTAAAAGGGAGCATATACGCTGCACCGTTTAGCTGAAGAACGGAGGATATCAGAAGGTATCCCATTGCAGCCCCGAGTTCGGTATTTAAGACGGTGTGCAGCCTTCTACAAAAGTTGGGACAGCATATTGCGCAACTGGCCGGGACAATGCCTTATGCGACGCCAACAATGTTTTTCTGCATTTGCGTTAAGATCTACCGACTAGAGATTTGCGGACTTTGTTGATGTGCTATATATAATCCGGTCGTGATCTAAGTTGCGTGCGCGAAGAAGGATTTATACATTTTACTCGTTGTAATTCGAGGTACTCGCATCAGGAAAGCGTTGGTCAATAAGTTAATGTTAAGCTCAGCTTGACCAACTTCGCTTATTAAGCGAATAGAGTTGACGTGGATTTAAAAAGAAAGAGCGCAATCTTCCATGAAGTGAAGAATCAAGGATGCTAAGAGATGTATTCATTTCCTTTTAAACGCAAGCCCTTATCTATGCCTTTGATGAATACTAAGATCGTACAGTTAGAATGATGAAAATCACTCTGGTTGTTGGCGAAGCCTTGCTTAGACGACTGATCTAAAAAACTCTCTGATGATTGCCGATCTCATAAATCATCGTTTCAGTGCCTAGGGTAGAGAGAAATTTTCCATATCCTCTAGTTGTGTTATGTGGTTTAAAATGGCAAAAGTCTTCGATAAACGCTACTAGGTTATGTTAGGTGAAGTGGCTATCCTTCGACGCACCTAAGCCAGTTAGAGACCTCTTATGAAACCAGCGGAACTATCCTACCTTTACCCTGTTTGGTCGTCTCTAAACCATTGTGCGGCCTTTGAAAAGCTGTCCAGTAAGTTGGCGAGTGGTAACATTCGCAATGTTGTTCAGAAAAACGAGATCGAGTAAAATCAACCGTCTTTTACACAAAGCCATACACCCGCATAGAAAGTGTTCGACTGTCTCTTCCTCTTCTATATCCTGGCAGTTTGTACAATAGTCATTGGATAGCGCCATTATGTCTTGCTATGTATTAGATAGTGCCCATATAGGATACCTACTATGATTCTAAGATCCTTCCTACTCAATTTAAGTAGACTCTGAGTGCGACCCATATTCTATTCGGGCCACGTTTGTCTACTAATAGCGCAAGTGTTTAACTGTTATCAGTTGGAATTTGCAACAATAAAGGTGTATCTGTCTATATAGAAGTTTATATGTTGCCAAGGGCATGGGTATGGCGACCTTGTCCTAACTAAACTGGAGCAAGGAGCCCAATCTGCCTTACAGTTATCTTTAATTTTACTAAGTCCTGGCACCAAGAGTATATTGATAAAAAAATAAGGTGCAAGTATTTTTTTGTAATTTGTAACACTCTTTTACTGTCTTAAATGAGTGTTTAGATGATAGGAGCGATTTCCGAGATGCCTGACTACCGGAGCATATGAAGATTTCTCTAACTGTGGCTACGTTTTTTTAGTAATAAAATACTTTCTGAGACTGCCAAAATTTCGGCTTGGAACACTTTGCAACGATCAGGCAAGCTAAAGGATATATTACATATAAAGATATAAAAAAGTTTCTTTACAAGGGCTGTCTTCGGCTCTTCTGTGTTCTAATAGCGTTGAATGTTAAAGTGTTCTTTTGTAATTTAGGAATGTTGGAAGAACTCAAGAGTGGGAACGACTAGGCCAAGAAGACATTGGGCGAAATGGTTTCCCTTGGTTGGCAGGTTTCTTAACTTTCAGTAATGGATCACTCTTTCTGTTTCTCACTTTGTAGGGAGTACAAGAGGGCTTTTTGAAGTTGAAATGTTGAAGATCCTGATGAGGTAGGTATTCAATCAATCAATGCATTCATATCGGCTGAGCTCAAATGTTTTAGCATCAATAAGATGCCTCCATTTGTGGAACAACATCAAGACGCGCACACCACAAATAGGAGGAGGAGCTCCTCAAAACACCTAACAGAAGTGTACGCGCCAATTGTTAGGTTGAGGAATACAATAAGTTCGTAGCGTTTTTTCCGTAGACTTTTAATTAAACAAAAAACAATAATTATATCAATAAGTTAATCAATTATGTAAGTATATTCGCCTCTTACAACCTGGGAGGTGGGAAGTCCCGACCAATTTGTTGATATGGATACGCCAAAAATCGCCTGGTCTGGTATGAAAGAAGTTGTTCATATGGTTTGACAGGGAGCGGAAAAGATGGTAATTGGTCGGTGCAAGGCCTGGAGAATACGACGGATGCTGAAGGAGCTCCCATTCGAGTTCGTGGAGTGCGGCTTTGATGACTGGTGCAACATGGGGCCTGGCGTTGTCTTGAAGCAGTATGGTTTGACCATGTCGATCAGGTCCTTTCAGTCGAATAGCCTCATTCCCGCGGTGTGCACCATGCCATCCCAATCTCACCAAACACATATCATGATATTCTTTGGATTTATATCCGGCTTGACTCTTGGCTTTAGCGTATCTCCTGGAGCCATCCACTCCTTTCTTTGTTTCATATTGATGTCTAAGCACCATTTCTCAGCTCCCGTGACGATTCGGTGCAAAAAGCAAACGATTTGTAGCCAATTTTCTTTGTTTTTTTTTGCGTTGAGGTCGTGAGGCACCCAGGCTCCCAATTTCTCGGTAAATTCCATTGAATGAAGGTGATTTGGACTCGTTTTATGATCGCAGCTCATTTTTTCCGCCAATTCACGACCGGGCACCTCTCGGCTTTATCGTATTTCCTGGAGCCATCCAATCCTTTCTTTGCTTCACATTGATGTCTACGCACCATTTCTCAGCTCCCGTGACGATTCGGTGCAAAAAGCGCTGTTTATGACGGCGTCTTGCTCGATGGCGGTGAGATGCTGAGAAACGATTTGTAGCCAACTTTCTTTGTTTTTTTTTGCGTTGAGGTCGTGACGAAGGTTATTTGAAATCGTTTTATGATCGCAGTTCATTTTTTTCGCCAATTCACGACTAATTGGTGACTGTTCTCCTTAAAAAGTGATTTGGAAAGTTCTTCAGCGAATTCAGAAGGCCTTCTTGCGCTGCAGGACGTATCTTCGACGTCAAATACGCCATTTTTGAATTTTGCAAACCATTTCCGTGCTGTAGACTTGCATACGGCACCTTCTTCATATACGTCCCAAATGTCGCGTGCTGTTTCGACATCTTTTGGCCTCAATGAAAAGCAAAGAAGAGCAGGTGTCGAAAATGTTGATTTTTTGATTTTGATTTTGCCACCTGAGTATTTCATTTCTAAGTCTCACATCTAAAAAGATTTAAATAGCTCAAAAATACAATTAACTTAGTTTTGTAGAGCTGAGAGCAAAGAGTTCTATCGACTGAATACCTTTACCAAACAAAAATCGAATATTTACCCTTTGCCAAACAGCAAACAAATCGTTGTAAAATAAAAGAAAATATAGAAGCGCTATGAACTTATTCCCCAACCCAATATTTATTTGTTTTATTTATTTAAGTAAGTGCCAAGGAGATGAATAGCTCTGAAAACATTTGGTTTCCCGATGACTACCTAAACTTCATCGTTGCTGAAAGTAAGTGGCACAATCGTCACTTTTACTTCAGGTATTCAAAACAAAGATTAGATGGAAGATAAAAAAATAATCAATTCTGTTTATTCGAAGTTTTGTCGCCATTAATTTCACTTAAAACGTTAGACCCTTACCTCACATTCCGCTTATATCCTTTGCGCTCCAGTAAAGCTTTGGGATGCGCAAAATCGATTGATATGATTCAAAAGAAGGTTCAAATTAAGCCATACTGTGGCATTCCTCCACCAACGACCCCCTTTTGAACAACCGCAAGGCATTAAATTCGACACCTCTTCGCCTGCTCGCCTTTCTCCTCTTTGAACAAAGAACGAAACAATTTCAATCTTATCGGACCAACGAAGAAATGTAAGCATTTTCCACTTTAACTGACCCACAAAACAAAAAAAATGTTGCAGATCAATTTTCACTGCACATTATTTAAACCTTCGGTGGTCAATACGCAACCAGAAAAACCCGTAACAGATTTGGATTACACGCCGGCGTTAGTGTTGTATGCGTTCAATCGACAAAAGCAGCTAGGATATGTGTGTGTGTATGCGTGTATGTATGTATGTTTACATACATACATATATACGATATATAAAGTACAGCACTCGTTGCTGCTTGAAGCCATTCGAGACGTGCTCATGCCACTTTGCCGCTTGGTAGGTCCTCAAGTTCACACTCAACACACCTTTGGAGAAGATGTTGATGATGAAGATGAAGATGATGATATGGATTAGAGCTTGGAAGGAAAATGTCGACATTGAAGTACACACAATTTGACGAATTGTGGCACAGAGGAGGGCGTGGCAGAGGAGAAATCTCTCAAAACTGCGTTGCAAGTACGCAGTACAAATGGGGAAAGTGTGGAATTTTAAGGCGAAATGAGTGAAACCAAAAAATGCTGAAGCCAATGTTGATGAGAATTAAGATGAAAAAAAACGAGAAGACGAACAGCAGCTGCTGCCGTTTGGAATCTTTTGCTATGCTAGCAACTTTGTGGCAAACAAGCGCAATTTTGGTTTGTCATTTTCAATGAAAAAACAACCAGAAATAAAGTTTGGCGAGTAAACAAGTATTTCACATTTTTGTTTTTGTTTTCGTTTTAGTTTCCAGCTACTTACATGCTTGTGTCACGCGTTAGGGACAAACATCACGTGCCACACTTATAAAGCATGTGCGACACGACCAGAAGTAAAAGGCAAAATTTAAAAAACTTACAACTGAAGTTATATACTTTAGCAATCTTGCGGCACACTATCCTCCTACGTAAAGGCGTCGGTACAGTACGCGACAAAAATATAGCACATTGAAGTTGATTAGATTTGGGAAGTTGATGGGAGAGAAGAAAGAGATGGAGAGAGAGAGAGTGACAAGGAGAAAACGAGGCAAATTGATATTTTAGAGTTGTGTGTAGAGGACAAAGGGATGTGTTATTATTTCAGTAAGCTTCTTCTTATTCTTCTACTTATTTATTATAGAATTAAAGCCTGTTCATCAACAATTTTATGCAATAAATATAATTTGTTGGGTTATAAATAAAAAATAAGTAAATAAATAGCAATTATTCGTTAGAGCTGGATGTCCAACACTCATTCGAGCGCTTGGGAGGGCGTCCATATGGCATCGTAGTCATCGGCCCTCCAGTCATAACAGATTTAGCCAACCTACTGTCGGGCATGCGTAGCACGTCTTCGGCTCCACCTGACCATATCTTGCGTGTCACATATCCCTCCAATCTCTCAGTTTCGATCTCTGCGAGTATGTCCTATGATTGATCGCAATGTTGCGATCTCAGCCCTGTTCATTGCTTGTTGTGTTGAAGTGGCATCCGCTCGGGTTTCAACGACATAGGTGATAACAGGGCTGCCCATATTCGACGGACCCATCTGGCAACCCTGTCTCTTTTGACAGAGACGTCAGATCGCTTAATGACATACCGCGTTCGGATGAGAATATTGCTCTTGTACGGGCCAGTGTTTACACGTCGCCAAGTACATCCCAAAATCGCCGTTCACAGCAATTGGGCATTGCTCGGACCACTTTACAACGAATTATCCGCATTGATTTGCAGCGGCGCTCCACCATACACAGCTCGCACCACAATCGATTTTTTGAAGAAATTGTTTCCTCGTCGTTTGATGTCGAAAAATGACGATTTTGACTGGCCACCGCGTTCGCCCGATTTAACGTCACCTGGCTTCTTCTTGTGGGAATATTTAAAATCAAATTTTTATATTAATAAGCCAAAGACCATAGAAGAGCTCAAGAACAACATCCGTGAGAAAATAGCCGCTATTCCAGCCGAAATGTTATCTAAAATTATGGAAAATGCTGCAAAACGGGCACAATACGCCATACAGACTCAAGGCGGCCATTTGAGAGATATCATATTCAAAAAGTGATGTCAACAAATCTACTTGAACCAAATAAAATGATTAGTATCGTCAACTTCAAAAAAATTGTGTTTTTATTTGTTTAAAAAAAACACATGCGTCCGTCGAATATGAGCAACCCAGTACTGGTTAGTTGCATGTTTTATAAATTCCGACTTTGCCTTTTAAGCTTAGGTGCTTACTTCGCCATATTACATCACGTAAGAATCCAAAGATTCATGCTACTTTATTCATGTGGTTGTTTACTTCGGCTTTTAATTATTTCAATGATGTAATTAACAGAATTCCACAAACTGTTCGATTCTCTTTTCATATACTGCGAGCTCACACCTGAGCGGCTGTTTAGAGATTATCATACCCTTCGTCTTGGCTACCGATATCTGCATGTTAAATACAAAAGCAACTTTCTCGAAGGCATACAACTTCCGCTGAAGATCGTCTTCGTTGTCCTACATTATAACTGCGTCATCGGCGTAGCCATCATCTTGACTTCTTTTTCCAGCAAATATCCTCTTGTCCGTGTAGATTTTACAGCAGATATTATTTGCGGCCGCTGTAACCGAATGAGTTGGTGCGTGACTACCATTTGGAATTCAGAGAGAGAGAACGTAGGTTCGAATCTCGGTGAAATACCAAAATGAAGAACACGTTTTTTCTAATAGCAGTCGTACCTCGGCAAGCAATGGCAAACCTCCGAGTGTATTTCTGTCATGAAAAAGCTCCTCATAAAAAATATCTGCCGTTGCTATTGCCTATTATTGAGGTGAACTTCTTGGTTTGTTCCCCCGCATTTGATAGCTGGATGAGTATTTCACCCTTTTACGTTCGCCTTATTTTTGAGACCATTTTACCAAGTTCTCCGAGTTTGGTTTTCTTAGCCACCGTTCTCCACTGAGTTGCATCCGCTTTTTGAGTTTTCCTCCGTGTGGTGGAGGTAGATGGTGTTCCGGTAACTTGCTGTACGCCTATTATATTCTTCTCCAATTTGTTCCGCTTAGGTTTTGGAGTCAAAACCGCACCATCCTGTTTCCTCTTGGGGTCTGGGTTGTGCCTTAGCCATGGGGATGTTTGTGAGCCGCTGCTTTTCCTTATAACCTCCTTGGCTTTTTGGTCTCCCTGCTCAATGGCTGCCAGCTCGTATGTGCCTTGATACTCGCTTACTATCCGCGCTGTCCACGATATTACCTTTCATCGCCTCAGTCTCATTTTCGCGCGATACAGCAGCAAGAACGGGAGATCTGAGAGTTTTTGATGCCCTCTGGAATGCATTGGCTTCCGCCAATCCGACCCCATTATCTCTACTGCCGTTATTGCTGCCGCATTTTTCTTTTGATTCGTTGCCACTTAATAATGTTGTTGTTGTTTTTGTTTGTAGTTGTGTCTCCATTTTAAAAGGGTCCCCACTCAGGTCCGTTATCTCTAATCGGGGTCAGCATTAACCAGGAAAAAAATTCAACTGGACCTACACGACCAAGTGAATGGTGACGCTTAGAGAGCATTACCAGAGGCCTGCCAAGGTTTAAATGGGATGGGGGCTACCGTGACTTAACCCAGAAGCCATTTCGGCAAGGTGTCACACTCGCCTACTAAAGTCCTAGAATAACACAGTAACCAGCCCATGTCGAACTAAATTCCTTCCCTTTGCCAGTTTGCCATAATTAATATCTTAGTGGTCTCGGTCTTAATGGGACCCCCCTTACATCTTTAAGCAAAATCCTATCAAAAGCTTTTGTCAGGTCGAAAAAGCATTAAAAGCTGGATTTTTATATTCAATAGCTTTTCGACGAGTTGGCGCAAGATAAAGTTGGCATCTACTGACGACTTGTTCTGTCCGAATCCTTGTTGCTCTTCCAGTTTCTACAATATAGTCAGCTAATATTTTAGTAAAAAGCTTTAGCACGGAGCTAAGCTATGCAATTTCCCCATGGTTGTCTAGCAGTTTCTTGTCGCCATTTTTGAAGATAGTATTCGTGTAGCTGTGCTTCCAGGCCGAAAGGACTGTGCAATTTTGCAGAATGAGGTTAAAAAATTCTTCTCATTGGGAGAGATTTTTAAATGGTGGGTCCCAAACCCAGTGCACATCCTGAAATGCTTCAACATATAGAACCACCCTTTGGACTAAGTAGGCAAATGAGTAGTAAAGTCCTCTCTCGACCTCTTTTCCCGTAAAAGATCAATGGTTTCGTTGCTTGTGTGACACGTAGCGCCGTCTTGTTGAAAATAAACGTTGTCCAGATCAATGACATCCAACTCCGGCCATAAAAAGTCGTTAATCATCTCTCGATAGCGCAATCCATTCAACTGTAACACCTGTTATTGGAAAACCCTTTATATTGGGCATGGGAATAAGTTTCCGCTCTCGAATAAGCTGTAGCTTCCAGTGGCACATATGTCACATAATTCCATGTATTATTTAATTGTTTCAATAATTCGTAACTTTGGCTAAGAAAGAACGGAAACTTATTCCCATACCCGATACAAATACAATAATCACAACCTCTACTGGCTACCCTCGTATATATAGAGCACGGCTACAAACAGGCAAAATGTAAGTGAATGTAAGTAAGTGCCAGAGACATTTAAATCAATTTTTGTAGCTTACAAACTACTACAATCTATTACCATGTAATTAGTGTCAGAGTTGTGAACTTCTAGTTTCTAATCACTCCACAAATAAAATAAATAAATAAGCCTGTTGTCCAACCATTAATTCCCTCCTAGTTTCCCTCGTCTACGCTCCAGTAATGAACTTTTCACACAAACACCGGCAGTAAGGCGAGTATAGAAGCAATTATCATGTGGCCAATGGTACAGATCCCCACTGCCATTTACTTACTAAGTCTTTTCGTGCAATTTTCGTGCATTCAATATGCAGAGTGCAATCTGTCAAATGCAGGAGACACTGTAAACAATAAATAACAATAAATGATTGTCATTCTCTAAATGGTTTTCAATTACATTTTGTAGCTTTGAACTTCGTATTGAAAACAACAACTGCGAGTGCAAGTAAATATGCAGGGAGGCCAGAAATTTTGTGTGGTTTCTTGGTAAACAACTTGTTTTTTTGCATTTTGATGGTTCATGTGAATGGAATTTTGCATTGTCAATTGTCAATTGATAGTTGTTATTGCTTATTGATTGAAGTGCCAATGTAATTACTGCATTGAGCGTGAATTGAATTTTAAATTGGAGCAGTTGAGGTTGGTAAGGATTGCGAATTTGGTATCGTGTTGCGAATGCACAAACACTCTTACGAACTAGTACGAGTAACTGCATATTTCAATATTTGTGGGCTTATAAATGAGAGAAAAATTGTAATTTTTTTTTAAATTAGAAAATTTGTATGTACATAGTAGATTTTGAACTTGTTTTCACAAAAATTTAAACTTTAACTGAAGTTCAATAAACTTGCGTAGTTTGATAGGAAAAAATGTGTATTATTTAGCTACAATATTTCGTTAAGAAATCCTAGATATATTGACTTCTATGCCATTTGATTCAAGCATTTTGCACATTCACGTGGATTCTTATAAGAATTGGTTTATTTGTAGACCTATGTAACGGGTGACTTTTTAGCTATTATCTTTTTAAACAGTTGGTTTAAACCGCTGACGCACGTTTAGTGTTTTGTTTCACTGTCAAACATCTTCAGTTTGGTCTATAATTTAACCATGAATCGTCTTACAAACGAACAACGCTTGCAAATCATTGAATTTTATTATAAAAATGCGTGTTCTGTTAAGAAAGTTTAAGAGCCACTTTTTTATCGAAAAATTGTGTTCAGCGACGAAGCTCATTTTTGGATCAATAGGTACGTAAATAAGCAGAATGGTCGATCTTGGAGTGAAGATCAGCCAGAAGAATTGCAAGAGCTACCAATGTATCCAGAAAAGGTCACAGATTGGTGCGGTTTATGGGCTGGAGATATCATTTGACCGTACTTCTTTAAAGATGCCGCGAATCGTAACGTAACTGTGAATGGTGAGCGCTACCGGGAAATGATATCCAACTTTTTTTGCCCAAAATGCAAGAGCTTGACTTGCATGACATGTGGTTTCAGCAAGACGGTGCCACATGCCACACAGCACGCCTAACAATGGACTTGTGTTCGAGGCGAGTTCGGTGAACATTTTATTTCACGTTCGGGACCTGTCAATTGGCCACCCAGATCGTGCGATATAACGCCTTTAGATTATTTTTTGTGGGGCTATGTTAAAGCTCATGTCTATTCAGACAAGCCTGCTGCAATTAACGCATTGGAAGACAACATGAAAGCATTTATATGTGAGATACCGGCCGAAACATTGCAAAGAGTATGCCAAAATTGGACTAAGCGGATGGACAATTTGAAGCGCAGTCGCGGTCAACATTTGCATGAAATAATCTTCAAACATTAAATTATATGGACTGTACTATCGATTTAAATAAAAATTGCATGCATCATTTAGTTTTGTTGCATTCCCCTTTATATTTTCGTTATCTTATTTTATCTAATTTTTTAAATTCAATTCTTTATTTTATTTTACTTTGCTTAATGTTTTTCATTTTAGTTAATTCTTTAATTTAACTCTAATATTATTTTTATTTGATTTGATTTAATTAATTTTTTTTTTTGTTAACTTCATCTATTACATTATTTGTTCAATTTAATATTATATAATTCAGTTCAATTTATTTTTTTATTGTACATACATATATACATATATATATATTTATATTTGTAATATTTTTGAATTTGAATTTATTTAAATTTTTTGAGTCTGTTTATTTTATTTAATTTTATTATATTTTAATACAATATCTACCTCCCTTTATTTCTTGTAATATTCATTGTGTGCGACAGTGCAACAGTGCGTATGAGCAACACGTAGTTTGGAAATTTGTAGCTAAGCTTCAGTGCTGTTGCTAAATACTTACACACGTTTGCGATTGCATTTGTATTCATGAAGTGCACTTAATACTAATTTTGTGCATCACAAACTTTGTCGTTGATTTTTTACTAACAACTCGCGCACAGAATACCAATGAGAGATTTCACATTCGCCAACGAAGCGGGTAAATCTTAAATATCTTCAGTCACTAATTAGAGATTTATAAACGCCCAAAGCTGGCGCAAAGCAAGAATGATGATAAAAACTATCACTTCCACATCACTGATATAAGAGTGCATAACTTCTAAAGCAAAAAAAGAGCTCTCGCTACTAAAAACAATGAAAATTAACTAAACTTCATACGCATTAGAGTCTTTTGGTACATGAAAAAGAATGATAGACAAAACAGTATAGACATTGCATAAAAACAGAATAAGTAAGTGCACTAAGTCAAGTGCAGTCGACGAAGTTGCTCCGAGTCATGGCAGCGTAAATTTCACGCGTTGAAACTTTCTCAAGATTTTGACTTTTGCTTCGGTGAATTGTTGACATTCATTGTCAAATATTCAAAAGCAAGTATTGCACGCTTAAATTTGTAAGAATTCGTGTTCGTACTCATATAGTAATACTACATACGTGCGCACGTGTTATATATATACATATGTGTGTGTGTATGTGCGCAAGTATGCATGCAGCCATCTTTTTTGCGCATTATCAAAAGTCATTCAAGTCATAACGCATTACTGCACACAGACTTCTAATGAGATGCACAAACAGACAGGCGAAAAAGCAGTCACGAAAGGCAATTTTCAAATTTTATGCACGCGCGTGCATATGTATAAGTATAATATATAAGTAAATATAAAGGATGCATAATCAGCTGGTTTCATTTTTAAGATGCTGTTATAAGAAGTTCCATATAATGATTTTTACTTCAATAAAAAGAGTAAAATCTGCGGGCTGATAGTGGAATTGAATTTCCCTGAAATGACTAACTCGGCTGCCAAGTCAACTATGCAGCAAATTTCCAGTGATTTCGGACTTTAGCTCAGCAGTGACCTGAATGCTTTTGTGATTTTATTTAGTCCAGTATAAGCTAATTGAGATCAGGCAAATAGCTGACTTTACAATTGGCCGACTTCATGAGTCCAAGATCGATTATGGAACATCTTCATGTGGCAACGTAAGGCCCTCTTGGTGAAACTAACTGCCAAAAAGGCTGGTCGGTATATCTCTGTAGTGCCTGCGTTGACTGTAATCTTGTTTGCATCCTCATATTTGAAGAAAAATGGGCATTACCCCTACAGGTCACACACCAAACCATCAAATGCTCAGGATGATTACGCCTGTATTTTCTAAGCCTCAAATGTAGTATAATTGGATCCATTGTATTTGTAGCCAGCTTCATACTATAGGTTCATCTTCTTGTGTCTCTATCTGTGAGGTTTCACTTTGTTGTACTGCGTCGAGGTCTATATTTTTTCTCTGTAATATGCCTTCAATGTATCTTTTAACGCATTCCAGGTGTCCTCGCGTTCAGGAATTTTATTGATTATGTTGCTTGGCGCGTTATCGCCAATCTACTTCCGTGCAGAGCATCTCTGAGAGCACCTCTTTCCGTGAGCCTTGCCCTTGTGGTATAGGTATCTTCGGAAGTATCCGTGGCCCGATAGGAACTGAGTTAAGAAGTAATTCACTTCCCCGAAGTTCTTTGGACCCATTTGTCTTTTGATGGAATAAGCTTCGCCGTCCATCTGCTACTCGGATCAGTGTCTCATCGGCTTTGCCGGCATGGTTTGGCATCTCTGTTCCGTGATGACGTTTTTCTTCTTGGAGTCTCACGCCTCCATTCATTCCCGGGCCATGTGGTCGTCGAATATCTCCCCGTTGATTACAAAGACTGCATGCAACTCTGAGTGCCACTGTTCGTTGCATAGCCTACAGTGATTTGCGCTTGGCTTTGCAGTTTATCTTGACTCCCCATACTTCGCTGCCGTACCAGAGAATTGAGTTTGTGGCCGTCTCTGTTGGCTCAGTGTTGGCCCACCGAGGTTTGCCATTAATCTGCTTAGAATTCCCGTGATCTTTGTTGCTTTGGTAGCCGCATGCCATATCTAGGCCCAGAAAGTAAGCCTGCAGTCAAGTTGAATAGCTAAGTATTTCACTACTTTTTGGATCACTAAGGGCGTGTGCCTAATTGCCGAGTACCAGGCCATAGTCCTCAAGCCTTATTAGCATCCTTATTATAACTTGGTACAGCTTAGCGTACAGCTTACTATTTTTTTTCGTCGCCAGATGGCTCACCCTTTTCCCAAATGTACTCGTATATAGTCGCTTTCATACAATGGGATTGGCAAAACTAGACTCGTAAAACTCAAGAATTTTTTTTATTTTCCTTTTTTTTTGCTCTTAGCGCTCTGCCATAAATGTTAAAGCTTCTTTAAATATTGCTTTTATTTAAATACTTTAAAACGGTAAAAGTAAATTCAAAATTGCTGCTTGGTCGTAGAAAATGCCTGGATCTAAAACTCTTGCAATCACCACTTGAAATCTATACTGCAGCAAATTTAATGATTGAAATGCCATCAAGGTCAGCTTTACCGCTTTAGGCAACAAGATAAAAACTTTTGAATAGAGTTGCCACCTGTCTGAAGTGAATTAAATATAAAAGTAAAGTCAAATATTCGTTAACGAATGAAGAGAATTGAAACGCTCTTTGATGCAGGAAAAAAACGTTGCAGAGAGTTGCCACCTTACTAAAAATATAAATGAAATATTTATGAAATGTCAGTACATTTTTTGAAGTGAAAACTTCTTTAGAATCGTTGGGAGTGATTTGAGACTCGATGAAACGAAAAAGCGACACTCTTGGCTACGAAGCGTTATTTGTTGATATACGTGTATGTGTGTGGCTGCGTACTGCTGAGCCACGCTAGTATAGTGAGCATTGTAGTATATATACTACACTGCCTATTACTTGCTTTGGTGTTTAGTTCAAGCGTCATATGTATGTATGTTTGTATGTATGCTAGTACGTATGTGTGCGCGCCTGCGTATTACGGAGCCACGGTGAGCGAGGAGGCATTATATACCTATACAACACTACTTGCTTAGACCAAGCGTCCTACGAATGTTTGTGTGTATGTTAGTACGTCTGTATAATATACGCGTTACGACGCTCATAATAGCAACAGCGTGTGCTGTATTGCGTCCGTATTTTTATATTCGTAAATATTTTCATTTTTAAATATTTACCGCAATTCACGAAATTTTAACAAAGTATACACCAGAAGTATCGCGGATACTTAGAAAAGATTACGACAAAGTTCCAATGATTTTAAGTGGCGATTTTAACGTAAATTTTGCATTGGACACAGCGGTTCCTTTAATTGACTTTCTCAATACAACATTCAATTTAAAAATGTGTAACAATCGCACTGAATCGACAACACGATCAAAAACAACAATTGACGCGGTATTTCAAAGATATGTTGACAACATCGAAACCAAAGCATTTGTATCATATTTTAGCTATCATAAGCCACTCATATCATTTGTTGAAATTGAAAACATTAAGGATGAATAAAATATGAACTTTATAGCAATATTATAAAGAACCTATAATTATCCCGCTTCTAATGCTGCTTTCGTCTCATTCTCTCAGTTTGTTTTACAGAAGGTTTCACTTCTATCGCGTCTAACCGTTAGACTGGTATTTTTTTTTTAACTGAACCAAATTTAATTATTGAGACCCCATTTTGAAGGCCAGCTTCACCGTTTCAGGGAAAGGGATATACATTTTAGAATAGAGTTGCCACCTGTCCTAAATTAATTAAATGTACATATTCGCCAACGAATGAAAGACATTTAAGCACACTTTGATCTGGAAGTGAAATTTCGAAGAGAGTTGCCACCATATTAAAAATATAAGTTAAAAATGTATGTAATTTCAGTAAAATTTTCCTTTACTGGTTTCAAATAAGTACTTATGTAAGCTAAACTTCAGTCAAATTTTTTAAATGGGTTGCCACTCAGCTAAAACTTTAAATGAATGTAGTTTTGAGCAATTTTTTTGTCATCGCAACATGTCTTCCCTAAAGCTGCATAAAATTAAATGATATACATTTTTAAATAGAGTTGCCACTTGTTGTAAGTTAATTAAAAATATAAGTACAGTAAAATTTTCATTCATTCAGCGAGTGAAGTGAATTGCAACGCACTTTGATGCAGAAGTAAAATTTTGAAGAGGGTTGCCACCTGCCTGAAAATTTAAATCAAATATATATGAAATTTTGGTAAATTTTCTTTTGCAAGTAGCAGATGTAGGATATTACTTTACTGATGCATAACCTATCACAAAACCACTTTGAGACACCAAAGATTAAGAAGTATAATTTGTAAGAAGTGTAATTGTAGTTCTAATCATCCGCGCCTACAACGGAAAGTATTCGTTCATTTGTTCTGACCAGCACTCGCTGATTATCAAACACGGAGTCCAAATGGTACGAGGGATGCCTTTTATATGTGGGGATTTGGCATCCCTGGTGTTGCAATCTGGCAACTGACAGCTGTATCGCAAAGTTTGACATTTTTTGGCTTTTACGTACTCAGAACGTTTTGAAATACCAGCGCTATTTGTGTTGTTTACAGTAACTTAAAAGATTCATCTCGGTCCAAAAATGGAATTAAATCGTGAACATTTTCGTGCGATTATTTTTTGCAACTTCCGAAGTGGATTAACTCAGCAACATTGCATGGATGAACTTAATTCATTTTTTGGCGATGAAGCTCCATCAAGGACCAGTGTTTATCGATGGTATGGTGAACTCAATCGTGGTCGTAATTCACTCCAAGACGAATTTCGTGAAGGTCGTCCAAAATCAGTTGTTGTTCCGAAAACCATTGATGCTGTGCGTGAACTGATATTGCAAGATCGTCATGTGACCTATCGTGAGATTGAGACAATCTTAGGCATTAGTGGGACCAGCATACATTCAATATTGCATACACATTTGACTGTCAAGAAAATTTGTTCGTGTTGGATCCCACACAATTTGTCAATCGCTCAAAAAAAGGCTTGTGTCGATTGGTCGAAGGAAATGCTCAAAAAATACGATCGCGGGGCTTCGAAACACGTCTATGACATCGTGACAGATGATGAATCATGGATTTACGCGTATAAGCCCGAAAGTAAACAGCAGGCGACTGTATGGGTGTTTCAAGATAAGCCAAATCCAACAAAAGTTGCTCGCGCACGAAGCACTTCCAAGCAAATGGTCGCCTGTTTTTTCGGAAAAACTGGACATGTCGCAACCGTACCACTAGAACAACGCAGAACAGTAAATTCTGAGTGGTACACAACCATTTGTTTGCCAGTTGTCTTCCAAGAAATTAGGAAAACCAATCGACAAAGACGGATCACTCTTCACCAGGACAATGCGAGCTCTCACACATCGGCTCAAACAACTGCATTTTTGTGCACCCAAAACATCGAATTAATGGGTCATCCGCCGTATTGGCACCGAATGACTTCTTTTTATTTCCGTACGTAAAAAACAAACTGAGAGGTCAACGTTTTTCGACACCTGAAGAAGCGGTTGCGGCATTCAGAATGCATGTTTTGGAGGTACCTCATTCAGAGTGGCAAAAGTGCTTCGACAATTGGTTCAAACGCATGCGAAGGTGTATAGATCTTCATGGAGAATATTTTGAAAAACAATAAAGTGATTTTCGATGCTTAAAATTTGTTTTTGTTCTCTAATCCCGAAGTATAAAAGGCACCCCTCGTAGTATATAATTTTTTATCAAAACTAAAAAAAAAAATATCTTACAGAATTTTTTTCTTGATGCAATGATACAATAATAAGATAATAATACAAGGTGGCGCAAAATTAATCATCCCCGTTTTTTTTTTTTTTTTGAATAACCTTTTTACTAAATAAAAACATGATTTTAAGTGATGAAAACCTTTATTTATACCTTTATGCGCTCCTTTGCTTATCTGTTTGTATACCCTATGATCCCACCGCGCACGTGGGAACCAGCCCATATTTCTTTCTTATGTTGGTAGGACTGTAAGACACACATCTGTCACTTTTTAGCGCCATCGGATCATTAGTGTCTGCCTGGCCGGCCGGAAATGTGAGCAAACAATTCTTGGATTTTGCATGATGATAACTCGCCATCGTACCGAGCCCAAATTGTATTGGATTATTTGACCAAACACCAAGTAAATACCATCGTGCAAGCACCGTGCGACTTCATTTTGTTTCCCAAGTTGAAGCTACCACTTCGTGGAATGAGATTTCAGTCCATAGAGCAGATCAAAGAGAATGCGACGAAGGATCTGAAGGCCATCCCTTCGTCGGCCTACCAGGGGTGCATGGAGAACTGGGTTAAACTTTGGCATGTGCGTGTTGATTCAAACGGGTCATATTTTGAAGAAGATAAAATAAATTTGCCTGAAATTTAACTCTGTTTTGTTTTATTTAAACATTCCCGGTACTTTCTGATCATAGGGTATAAATATAATTGGCGCGTACACCCTTTCTGGGTGTTTGGCCGAGTTCCTCCTCCTATTTGTGGTGTGCGCGTCTTGATGTTGTTCCACAAATGGAGGGACCTACAATTCCAAGCCGACTCCGAATGGCAGATATTTTTATGAGGAGCTTTTTAATGGCAGAAATACACTCGGAGGTTTGCCATTGCTTGCCGAGGGGCGACGGCTATTAGAAAAATGTTTTTCTTAATTTTGGTGTTTCACCGAGATGCGAACCTACGTTCTCTCTGTCAATTCCGAATGGTAGTCACGCACCAACTCATTCGGCTCCGGCGGCCGCATATAATAGGAATAATAATAATAACTGGGGGAGAGTGACGTGGGAATAATAATAATAATATTAAATGTCTTACCCAACTCCTACTCCAGCCACAAATGACCGGCAGCAGTCAGCTCACCAATGATTGCTTCTGTGTAGCTGCCTGCATGCATCGGCTGGTATGAGTAACCTTTAATGCGATTAGACATTTGCATTTACTGTTTTTTCTTGTTTGCTTTTAACTTCATTTGGCTGCAGTTTTCGCTTATTGCGGCAGTTCATTGACATTCGCCATACGCCAACACAAACACAATAGTTGGCGACAAAAGTAATTCAATTACTATGTGGTAAGTTAAAAAAAGCGTAACCAGCAGTAGTACAGTGGTACATGTGGTATCATGCAAGTAGCAGTACAGCGGCTTCTCGATAAACGTGACTACTTTAAGCGAAATAGCTATATGGGACACTGGAAAAACAATTGTTGGTCTTTTTTTTTTGATCAAATAACCAAAGCTTAAATCTTTTTACCTTTCGACACAAGGGGTTAGGGGTAATAAAAATTTTCAAAAACTTTGTTTTTTTTTTTTGTTTGCATTTTCTTAAAGTATAATGTCTTACAAATTTTGTGTGAAAATTTGAAGTGAATCCGACAAACACTTTTCGAGTTATTCAACAATTAACAAAGGACGCTCGGGCGCTTCGGAATCGATAGGAAAACTTTAAATGCGTTTTTCTTAAAACTATGTTTTTTGAGCTGGTGACCGCTGTACCTTAAAAACCGCTTGGTAGATTTCAGTCAAATTTATACTACTTTTGAAAAACATAAAAAAACTGTTGCCTGATCAAAGGATTTTTTTTTTCCAAAATTTCGATTTTTTTAACAATTAATTAGAGGTGTTTTTCTCGAAAATCTGAAAAATATTTCCTGAGGCCTCCATATTGTTGGTTTTGAAAAAAAAAAACTAATGTCTCTTGTCCGATTGATTTTATATGAATCTCCAGGACTTTTAATGATCACCGCAAGGGACTTCTGGAGACACAGGCTCCACACAAACAGGGATAACTTTTACAATTATTAATTTTTTTTTTAATTTTGCTAAAGTCAAGTCGAAATATGATGTATTAATGCTATGATTTTATTTTTGTAA